>QRFJ01000381.1:937424-1113742 GCA_006176705.1 Cocos nucifera
GTCGAGTCCTGAGGAACGCGGAGATCAGGTACTCTAGGTTAGAAAAACTAACTTACTATCTTCTAATTGCTGTCAGGAGGCTCCAACCTTACTTTCAGGAGCACACCATAATGGTCCTCACGGACCAACTAATAAAAGCAATCCTCCATCGAGCAGATGCTTCCCGAAGAATCGCAAAATGGACAATCGAGCTCATAGAGTTCGACATCAACTACCGGCCCAGGCCATCAATCAAGGCCCAGATACTGACGAATTTTATGCTATAATGCACCATTCTAGTTGAAGCCGAGCTTGAATCGAGTGGGACCAGCACCAGAGCGAGGCCGAACTTCGACGAAGCTGAGCTGTCGCAGCCAAACCTCTCCGAAGAGAGCACCGACCTCCCTGAAGGTTCCTGGGCTCTGCACGTGGATGGTTTGTCCAACTCTGCTGGAGTTGGTGCGGGGCTGATCTTAGTCAGCCCCGAGGGAGTCGTCGCTGAGTACGCGCTGCGTCTCGAGTTTTCCGCGATCAACAATGGGGCTGAATATGAAGCGCTGATCACCGAATTAAAGATAGCAAGGGAATTAAGAGTAGATCAGCTTCAAGTCTACAGCGATTTTCAGCTGGTGGTTGGTCAAGTTGGCGGCGGCTATGAGGCATGGGAGGAAAGCATGGCGAGGTACCTCGGGAAAGTGAAGAATTTGATCCCGATCTTCGACAGTTTCGGCATTCAACACATCCCGAGGGTGGAAAATGCAAGAGCCGATCTTCTCTCCAAGTTGGCCGCTTCAACCCCGGCCGAGTTGCCCAAAGAAGTATTTTTGGAAACTTTGAAGTGCCCGACCATAAAGAAATCTCAGGCCATCCTGTAGACGAAATTCGAGCCCAACTGGATCGACCCATTGATCGCCTACCTTGAAGAGGGGATCCTTCCCCGCGACCGAAAAGAAGCTCGAAAGCTTAGGAATCAAGCCTCCCGCTACGTCTTATGCGAAGGCAGGCTGTATAAGAGATCATACTTCCTCCCATTGCTGAGATGTCTCTGACCTTCAGAGGCCGACCTCGCGCTATGGGATGTGCACGAAGGACTCTGCGGAAGTCACGTAGGAGCTAGGTCCCTGTCGCAAAAACTATTCCGACAGGGGTACTACTGGCTGACCTTGTTTCACGATTCCGTAGATTACGTAAAGAGGTGTGATCGCTATCAGAAGAATGCCAGCGTGTAGAGGCAGCCGGCATCCGAACTTACTCCGCTCAGCTCACCTTAGCCATTTGCGCAGTGGGAAATGAATATACTCGGCCTCTTTTCAACGACGTCTGGGCAGCGGAAGTTCCTCCTGATTGCAATCGACTATTTTACCAAGTGGGTCAAAGCCGAACCACTAGCAAAGATTACCGAGGTCAAGGTGCAGGACTTCATCTGGAAGTCACTAGTCTATCGATTCGGTTTGCCCCGAATCCTCATAACCGATAATGGACGATAGTTTGCTGGGGCAAGGTTTGTCGAGTTTTGTAAAGGACTAAACATCTTCCACCGTTTCACATCGGTGGCTCACCCATAGGCTAATGGGGAAGCTGAGGTAATCAATCGCACCCTGCTGCAAGGAATCAAAGCGAGGCTCGATAGAGCAAAAGGGGCCTAAGAGGATGAACTCTACCATGTCCTCTGGGCATACCGAACTACTCAGAGGATGCCGACCGAAGAAACATCCTTCGCCTTGACCTTCGGTACTGAGACAGTTATCCCGATCAAGCTTAAACTTCCGTCTGCACGAGTCGTGGGCTTCAACGAGCGGCACAACCCCCAGGACCTCAGAGTCAACCTCGACCTTCTGAAAGAAAAAAGGGAGGAAGCCCACGTCCGGATGGTAGCCTACAAATGAAAGGTGGCTCGGTACTACAACTCCAGAGTTAAAAACAAGACATTCAGAGTGGGAGACTTAGTGCTCTGATGAGCCGTTGTCGCTCAGCCTCAGAGTCAAGGAAAGCTCGCCCCAAATTAGGAAGGTCCGTATGAGGTGATGGAGGTCATCCGATCCGAAACTTATTGTCTGAAGGAACTCGGAGGGATAGTGCTTCCCCGACCTTGGAACTCAGAAAACCTAAAGATATATTATCAGTAGACTTCCTTTAAAAACTCCTTCGCTCAGCATTATTAATTTCTGGTACAAGGATTACGTGATGGCAGGAAAGAAATGAGCGAAAGTGGCCTGTTAGGAATAGGAGAACCTCATCCTAATGCGAGCAGGTCAAAGACCTCTAAACCTCGGCTGCAGGAGATAAGATCTTCTTTGGGGCAACCTCGACTGCAGAAAATGAGATCTCCTCCGAGTCAACCTCGGCTGCAGAAAATGAGATCTCCCCGAGTCAACCTCGACTACGAAAAATAAGACCTTCCCAAAGTCGAAGGCCTCGTTCACCTTAGACGAGACGGGGGGAGAGGCTCGGACGACGGTCCGCATGTGCCCCCACTGCCCGTTAGGAACAGGAAGGGGACCTCGTTCTAATGCAAGTAAAGTCGAAGGCCTCGTTCACCTTAGACGAGACAGAGGAGAGGCTCGGACGATGGTCCGTATGTGCCCCCACAGCCCGTTAGGAATAGGAGGAGGACCTCATCCTAATGCGAGCAAAGTCGAAAACCTCGTTCATCTTAGACGAGATGGGGGAGAGGCTCGGACGACGGTCCGCATGTGCTCCCACAGCCCATTAGAAACAGAAGGAGGACCTCGTCCTAATACGAGCAAAGTCGAAGGCCTCGTTCACCTTAGACGAGATGGGGGGAGAGGCTCGGACGACGGTCCGCATGTGGCTCCACTGTCCGTTAGGAATAGGAGGACCTCATCCTAATGCGAGTAAAGTCGAAGGCCTCGTTCACCTTAGACGAAATGAAGGAAGAGGCTTGGATGACGGTCCGCATGTGCCCCCACAGCCCATTAGGAATAGGAGGAGAACCTCATCCTAATGCGAGCAAAGTTTGAAGGCCTCGTTCACCTTAGAACGAGATGAGAGGGAAGAGGCTCGGACGACGGTCCGCATGTGCCTCCACTGCTCATTAGGAATAGGAAGAGGACCTCATCCTAATGCGAGCAAAGTCGAAGGCCTCGTTCACCTTAGACGAGATGGAGGGAGAGGCTCGGACGATGGTCCGCATGTGCCCCTATTGTCCGTTAGGAACAGAAGGAGGACCTCATCCTAATGCGAGCAAAGTCAAAGGCCTCATTCACCTTAGACGAGATGAGAGGAGAGGGCTCGAACGACGATCTGCATGTGCCCCCACAGCCCGTTAGAAACAGGAGGAGGACCTCGTCCTAATGCGAGTAAAGTCGAAGGCCTCATTCACCTTAGACGAAATGAGGGGAGAGGCTCGGACGATGATCCGCATGTGCCCCCACAGCCCATTAGGAACAGGAGGAGGACCTCATCCTAACGCGAGCAAAGTCGAAGGCCTCGTTCACCTTAGACGAGATGGGGGAGAGGCTCGGATGATGGTCCGCATGTACCCCCCACTGTCCGTTAGGGAATAGGAGGAGGATCTCGTCCTAACGCGAGCAAAGTCGAAGGCCTCGTTCACCTTAGACGAGATGGAAAAGAGGCTCGGACGACAGTCCGCATGTGCCCCCGCAGCCCATTAGGAATAGGAGGAGGACCTCGTCCTAATACGAGCAAAGTTGAAGGCCTCATTCACCTTAGACAAGATGGGGGAGAGGCTCGGACGATGGTCCGCATGTGCCCCCGCAGTCCGTTAGAAATAGAAGGAGGACCTCGTCTTAACGCAAGCAAAGTCGAAGGTCTCGTTCACCCTAGATGAGATGGGGGAGAGGCTCGGGCGACGGTCCGCTTGTGCCCCTATGGCCCGTTAGGAGCAGGAGGAAGACCTCATCCTAACGCGAGCAAAGTCTAAATCTGAGCTCCGATGTCTACAGGAGACGGAATCTCCATCAGCCTCGGCCAGAGCACCCGAGCCAACCTCGGCCAGAGATAAAATCAAGAGATCACCTCGGCCAGAGCGCCCAGGATGACCTCGGACAGAGATAAAATCTCTTTCGAGCGATCGTGTCAACCCCAGCTGTAGATCAGAGCTCCCCCAAACTCCGACCTAAATCAGCACGGAGCCCGGAAGAGGACTTCGATAGTCGTCTTTTCGACACTCCCTTCCTTCGAGCTTCAAACTCAGGAGTGGGGGACTACTATTGGGGATAAACTCCGCTCCTGCCAAAGTCCAGTTTGATGCTCTGCCTAATACAATCAGTAGCCGCGGTCGAACTCCTTGGACTCCCAACGGCCGAGCTCCTTGGACTCCCAGCGGCCGAACTCCTTGGACTCCCAATGGCCGAGCTCCTTGGGCTCCCAGCGGCCGAGCTCCTTGGACTCCCAACGGCCGAGCTCCTTGGACGCCCAACGGCCGAACTTCTTGGACTCCCAACAGCCAGGCCTTCGTCGAATTTCTCAGCGGTCGAGCTTCAGTCGGACTCCCGCGAGGGCCGAATTCTCTCCGCACCCTTCCAGCCAGACGCCTGCAAGAGCCGAACTTCCTCCGAGCTTTCCCTTCGGCCAGACTTCTTCAGAAGCCGGACTCCTCCCAGATATCCCTTTCGACCGACCGAGCTCCTACCAAACTCCCCAGCGATCAAGCCTTAGCCGAGCACCTCCAGCCAGACACCTACGGGAGTCGAACTTCTTTCGAGCTTTCTCTTCAGGAGTCCGAGCTCCTTCGAAATGGGTACACATCAAGGCCCTTCAATCCTTCATTCGATCCCGAGCGGCTCAGTATCAAGACAGTTGCAGCCATCATCATCAGTCCACCGTAAGCGATAGTGACCCACTACCAGACGACGATGGCTGTCACCATCAACCCGCTACAGATGATGTCTTTTCCTGAAACTAACTCCATCGGACCTCGAGCGGCCCGCCAGCACGCGGCTGCAGCTATCACCATCAAGCTCCACCTATATAAAGGACCCTCCAGATACGCTAACTCTAATCTCTCTGATCTCTAAGATCTCCTCTTCATCTCTAAGCTCTGCGAAAATCATTTCCGAGCACTCCATACCTATTGGTCAGAGCTGACTTGATCGTCGAAGGGTCCTACCGGAGCCACCCCCCATCAGCTCCGAACGAAATTTTATTTTGTAGGTCCCCGATGGCGACCTCGTCCACCACCGCTCCAGCCGATTCCGACGATGATCAAATTCTGCGTCAACAATATATATACATATATATACATATCTATACATACATATACATATATATACATAGATACATCTATATACATATATATGTATGTATGTATGTATGCATACATACATACATACATATATATATATATATATATATATATATAATATATATATATATATATATATATATATTATATATATACACACACACATACATACATACATACATACATATATACATACATACATACATACATACATATACATACATACATACATACATATATATATACATACATACATATATACATATATATGTATATATATATATATATACATATATATGTATGTATGTATGTATGTATGTATGTATGTATGATATGTATATACATACATACATATATATATGTGTGTGTATGTATATACATACATATATATATATATGCATGTATGTATATATATAGGTAAACTGGATTTCGGTCGATCAAATTTCAGTTCATATCCGATTGGATCCTCAATCGTTGAATTAACATGCATTCCCTAAAAAGCAAATGGAAGACTTCTCATCCCCCGTTAACTAAAAAAAATCATACTAAAGCCACCTTCATGGGGCATGAAGCCGCCTTTAGACTTCCTGAAGGCACCTTTGGGAGGCTTGAAGGCGCCTTTAGTATTTTTTTTTTTAGTTAACAGGCATAAGAAGTCTTCCATTTAATTTTTAGAGGTATTTTGGAGATGCGTGCTGATCTAACGGCCAAAAATTTGATTAGATATGGACTGAAATCTGATCGATCGGAGCTCAGTCTACCTCTCTCTCTCTTTATATATATATCTTTGACAAAGCGTTAGTATTTACTGCTACTTCTTAGCATCAAATATTATTATTATTATTTTTAAAATCAATATTAATAGGTTAGAAATTAGAACAAAAAAAATGTTAACATTGAACTATAAAAATTTTGAACTTATCAAATTTGATAGAACTATGGATAAATATATTATAATATTTTATAATAATAATTAAGATTAATACACTAATGTGGTGAACATTATATTGCATTACCAATTTCATTTTTATGTTTATAAAATATCAACAAATTGTTTTAAAAAAAATTAGACTAATTTCATATGAAAAATTGTACACATGCAATGACCAAGTAAATAAATCGGTTATCATGGATATATATTTTTTTAAAAAAAGGTAAATAAAAAAAAAATAAGAATAGATAGATGTGAATCTAAATGAATCCAATACAAATTAGTTGAGTTTGAATATTTGTCCAACCTTCCAATAATAATGTATAAAAATATTAAAAAATCTTTAAATAAAAAATAATACCTACTGTACATTTGCAAAAAAAAATGAAGATCTAGAAAAAAAATAGGACTAGAAAATCCTAAATTTAGAAAAAATAAAATAGCTTATAAATAACTTGTAATTCATACTATGCATAAAAATATTTTTTATTATTTTAGTTATTTTTAAATAAATATAGAATAGATATTAATAAATTAATTAAATAAAATATTTTTCAAAAAAATTCCATGCATGACATGGAGTTATAAGCTAGTTAATTAATTATAATTAATAATATTTTTAATCACTCTAAATACTAATCTGAATGGCCAGATTTAAATCCTTCTCATATTTCATATTACCATTGACAACTGGAAGCAATGCATCAATTAAATCATTGGATGAGAGAGTTGCTAGTAGAAAATGTAAAAAAAAAAATTGCAGGCTATAGAGTAGTGTTTTTTAGTTTATTATTTAAACATTATAACAATTACAAAAGTTTTTATATAACAATTTAAATAAATATATCTAACATTCATAATTTACTTAAATATAATATAATAATTATATAATAAAAAATAAAATAAAATATATTTTAATTTATTATAAAATATATTAATATTATATGTCATACTTATTTGTTCATAGCTTAGTTTTAACTTAAGTTCAAGTTACTCAGTACATCTATGGTCTTAAAATTTAATATAATCTATACTCTAGTTTGTATATATGTAATTTATTTTATAGCTTCAAGTAATAACTTTTATAATTTTATAATGATATTGTGATGATTATGTTGAACCTATATAATAATTTGAATATAATTTCTTATATTAATTTATTAAATATATTATAAGAATAATTCAAAAATAGATTAAAAAAGATTATATATAACACAGGTTACGCGCTATTTATGTCCCAAGCACCGAAGCATACCACAGATTGGCCGTGGCGGAAAAAAAAAAAAGAAATCCGGAGCGTGAACGTTTGCGCAACATGACTCACGTGACCATCACATGCTTGCTCGGAAAAATAGAAAATCAAATGAACATAATCGCTGACGAGACACGGTGCTACTTTAGTGAGTTCGTAGTCCAAACATCGAATGCTTCCCGTAGCTCGTCGGGTTCGGGTTACATCTTTCGTACGAAAGAAGGATCCTTCGCGAGAATCCACCGTTAGGTTGCGCAATATCCATTTTAAAAGGATAAATAAAAAAATACGGAGCACTTAAGATCTGTGCGAGATGCCATCCAACGTTTAAAAGAACATTAATCATTCTTTCGTGCGAAAGATACAATCCGAGGCTTATCTCGTCGTCAAAAAAAAAAAAACATGCCATAGTTTTCTTTGCCCTCTCTTGCTCGAATAAGATGACTGATTCAAACCAGACTTGCATAAATATAATTAATAAAATAAAAAAAAATAAAATATCTCTAAATAATTGATGCATTTCATCTTTCCTCAAAAAATTTCTCTAGCACACTCAATCATAAAAGAAACTACCAAAACAATTACCAAGTTTGCTCATAAAAGACATATCTAATAATTGAAGTAGTATACCTACCTAACATCCTTCCAATGTCATGCACAAAGGATGAGCGGCTCTATCATAAGTTTATCAATATAGCTACATGACTATCGTAGTTGAATCATATCATTTTCAAACATCATCTAATATATATAATTCATGTTCATGGAGCTTCATTCAAGAAACTCAAAATTTTAAGAAGATGGTGCCCTCCGACCGTCATAAATATAAAGATCTAGACTCCTAAATAATAATTAATCTATCAAAAATTAATTTTTAGTATATTAGAAGAAGAAGCTTTTAGGAGATAAATATCGGATGAATTGCTACGTAAATTGAATGAAAAAAAAAAAAGCTCTAGAACTTTAAAAACTTGACTGTTATCTCGATAATATTTACTACTATAATTAAGGCTTCCTCAAAAATAAACCTCGGGGACCGTTTGAACTCAAAAACAATTAGGCCGTTTCTGACTAATAAAATCTTAAGAGTCAAGCAGGCTAGACGGACACCCTTGTCTGATCTGGTGCGCCGCAGGAACTCCAAGAGGTCTGAATAGGGTCCACCACCTGAGTAACCTGCAGGTGGCGGCTGCACGCCTCCCGAAACCACCCCTGATGGCCTTATTATCCGGGGGCCGGCGGGCCACCGGCGGCGGCGGTGGCAGCCTTCTCCCATCGACCTCCAATCCCAAGCCCCTCCGCAAGCCCTCCTCGGCCGCCGCACGTCGCCGGAGCCAACTCCGCGACTTCCTCTCCCCCACCTCCACATTCTTCGCCCTCGGCCTCTTCGCCTCCCTCCTCTTCTTCCTCGCCGTCGTGATCCACTACGGCGTCTCCAAACCCCTGTCCTCCTCCCACTCCAAGCCGCGTCTCGTCCGTCTCCCCGCCTTCCGGAGGCCCGCCGACACCGCTGGTGGGAAGGAGGGTGTGATCGCGGCTGCGGCCGTGGACATCACCACCAAGGATTTGTACGACCGGATAGAGTTCTTGGACGTGGACGGAGGCGCGTGGACGCAAGGGTGGAAGGTGACGTACATTGGGAACGAGTGGGACAAGGAGAAATTGAAGGTCTTCGTGGTGCCCCATTCACATAATGATCCCGGATGGAAGCTAACGGTCGAGGAGTATTACAATCGCCAATCCCGGCATATATTGGACACGATCGTGGAGTCTCTTTCCAAGGTGAAAATCTGCAAGAACCTTAACCTCCCTCCACCCCAAGATTTCATTTGTTAATTGATGGATGATACTCACTTATGTTTTTTGAGGAGATCTACCCCTTTGTTGCACGGATGTTTCCTCTGACCGACGAACAGATCAAATCACTCCTTTACTAGTTCATTTTAGTATCTTGAGGATTGAAATTTGATTACGTTGCAGGATGGTCTATATGTCTTTGTGGATGTTGGTCTCTGCAGGATTTGGATGACTAAGCTACTGTTGTTTCGAGGATCTTTCCATTGGATCTAAGAACCGTGTTGGATCTTATTTTTTGCAGGACACAAGGCGCAAATTCATCTGGGAGGAGATGTCATATTTGGAGAGATGGTGGAGGGATGCCTCCGAACTCAAAAGGGAGACCTTCACCAAGTTGGTCAAGAACGGGCAGTTAGAGATTGTGGGAGGAGGTTGGGTTATGAACGATGAGGTAAGCCAAAGGATAATCCATGTAATTCTCTACGAATTGAGAATATTTGCGCCATCACTTCTACCAATTGACTGGATATCATGTAATACATTTTGAGTATTACATGATATAATGGGAGACTAACATTTATCAAGAATTGATCTTACTTTCTATTTCTCATGATTACTTTGTTATTAGTATCAAAATGATGGAAGCGTGTCTTTCTTATTTCTTATTCACAAGCTATAAACTTAATGGTTCATTCATGTTTTGTTCAACTTAGATAAATTTGAACAACTTCTTGGTGAACGTGACCTTGTTAATATATATGCAGCCATGTCTAGAATGCCTTGCTTAAACTCAAATGTCTTAGGATATTTGGTTGATAAATGACCCCAATATTTTCTTTACGTGGTTTCTTTTATGGGCTTATGCTAGTTGATGCTCGAGTAGTAGAATTTTGATTGCACCAGAATTATAGGTTCTAGAGGGAAATACATGCACTTAAAATTCGCAATCTTGGTACCGGGGACTATATAGGTTAGGCATCAGTACTGTATTGTACCAAGCTGAGCTATCTTACCACCATGCAGATGTATGTCTGTTCGGTACAGGTTCACTATTTTTTGCCCTTTTCAAATTTTTTTAATTTTTAAGATTATCGTAAGGTTTTATGGATATTTAAATTATGATCTTAAGAGTGTCTTAATATTATTTTATTTTATATTGGTCCCAAGGCACCATATGATTGCTTAATGGATGCAATTGTAATAATTAAACATAGCTTTGAAACTTGGCATGCAAGTGCATGTCATCGTATGCCCTAGTTTTCTTCATCTATATCTTTCTTTCAACTGTTACCTTCTTCTTGAACTCTTACTATTGACTTTTGTCACCCTTTCCTTATTTTTAACTCTGCTGTTTTTGCCTTCATTGATTTACATAGGCTACATTATCTTGATATATAGGTGGACATGACAGCCAAGGGTCTAGTTATTGTCTTGCTCCTAGGCTTATGATTGTACCCTCTATATATCTCTCTCTAATTATTGCTACTTGATTTTCAATCAACATATACTAAAGTGGCATTGGTCTAACCAAACAGTCTTAGAATTTCTTATACCTACATTTTGTTTATTCTAAGATTCCTGAATGACAAACATCTATGGTTAGGGTGCATTTTGTTCTTTGATATACTAACGCGTGATAGCTTTCTTTCTCCAATTACTATTCATAGAAAGTACTTTTATTTGTTGATGGTTCAATTAAGCAACACAAAGCTCTGATCGTAGTGAATTGTTTTACTTAAGGACATGACATAGGTTATGAAAAAGATTGTTAATGGTGGGCAAGATTTTTACTCAAATATTAAACGTTGTGGTTGTGTGTATTCGATAGTTCCTCTTCTAGATGAACTGAAGAGGGCCTCTTTCATGGGGATTTATATGAGAGTTAAATATCCTAACCTTGTCGTTCTCTACAATTTTAGAGTCGGATTATGATCAAGATCATCTACTTTTAATGCCTTTTAACGAGGAAAGGATTTAAAATTATTATTACGAACCCCATCTTGTGGTAGAATATGCAAGTTTTTTCTCACAAAACCCATTCTTCCCTTCTCAATTTTTGAAGTAAAGAGAGAAGCTTGTGGCCTTCTCCTCTCTTTTTGGTCATAAGATGGCCCTAATCATCCCTAACAAAGCGGAACTGAGTGATCCTGCTGGTTCAAAGCGGTTCAGGCCGGTTTGCAGCAGCAACCAAGAAGCCAAACCAAACTTGGTTCCACACTAGGTTCCACACTAGTTTGGGTCGATCTGGTAGACGATAGACCATTCCTAAATCAAAATGTTTAAGCTAACTTCAGGTAGATAATTCATTTCGGACTTTGTTGTTGATGTTGTGGTTACGTAGGAACTTAAACTTTGGTTAGACAACCTTGATTTGTTGCCAGCAATAAGTAGGTTTCTTCCACATTTCATGTGATGGTGGTCAGGAGCTTATGAGGTTTTATGGGACCAACTTTGTAGTTTGGCATCCCATATGATAGTTTATATGTGTAATCATGCAATATGAGACCATATGGGTTGTTTGAGTTTGTCCCCCACTCTATTGGATGGTGATGGTTGCAATGTGAATGGTAAAGGTTGAGGGAAAATGGTACTTGGTTATTTGTCAAGCCTTTGCCATTCTCATTCATTTAGCAATCATTAGGTTGATAGTTCTTTGGAGGCTATATGGAACCATATATAGGTGGCATTTAGTGACCTAAATTGGATCAGCATGGTGATATAAGATCACTAGTAATCTAAATCTTGAGGAGATCTGATCCTCAATGTTCAAAGATCATAGTGTTTGGTAGGCCATGGTCCAGTGATTAAAAATCTCCGGGTCTCCATGAGAAATTTGGTTGGTATTTCTTGGAAATCCAAGATCGCTGACCATATAATACCAAAAATATCCCTAATATATTCCATAAAAATATATTTATTAATTATATAGAAATATTATAATAAAATATTAATATATTTATTATTGATATATTCTATAAAAATATATTTAGTAGTCCTATAAAATTATTAATCCTATAAAAATATATTAATTAGCTTATAAAATCAATATTTCTATTTTTATTTATAATATATTATTTATTAATACTGATATTTTTTTGATTATAAAAATAAGGCAAATAGAAGTAATATATTAAATAATTCATTATATAAATATAAAGTATAATAAGATATTTATACTCTAATTTAAAATTATCATTGAATCATAATATGATTAATAATATATTATAATATATATAATATATATCATAGATATGATATATAATATCAATGTAATATAATATTACATATATAATATTGATATAATATATTAATGGTATATTGACATATCAATTTTTTATACTAGATTGATGGGTATTTTTATCCTTAATTTTCAGTCCAAGATTACCGCCAAGGGGTGATCTTGGATTCCCAACCTCAAGGACGGGTATCCCATCACTAGTTTGGACGGTGATTTTAGAAGTGAGGGTGTTCGGGATCATTGCCATGTAGGATTACTATGGTGCAACCAAATACAGTGAGCTCATCACCTCCACCCACATTATCCTTGATTTTGGATTGATCACCCAATACGAAACAGCTCCGCCATTCAGGAGATGGGTGGTTGTGCCTTTAGAATAGTGTTAGTGCAGTGATTGAAGGTTTTATTGTCATTCAGCATGTGGCAATTGGGGTTTAGCTTGCATCACTGGCTGGTTCTTTACAACATTTATGCTCCTGATCAACCATCTATGTTAATGATTCATGGCAGTCTAGGTAGTGCTTGAGTCAAGCTCTTGTATCATATAACAACCTAGTTCATGTAGAATATTGATATGATTAAAAAAGGAGACATATGGATCAGTTTGCTGGAAGAAAGATTTATAAGGCTGTCCTATAATAAATGAGGTCATGCCTTCTCTATTTGCTTGATGGTTGTCCTTGGAGAAGTAATTTTTCTCTAAAGCTGATCTCTTTCTTCTATGCAGGCCAACTCTCACTATTTTGCTATCATAGAACAGGTACGTCCTTTATCTTTTTTCTGTTAGTGTCATTTTGGACTAATTATTGTAGTTTTTTTAAAATTATAAATAAGGTTTAATTGCTTTCATATGCAATGATGTGGTTTTTTTTCACAAAGGTATTTATTTGGTGTGATTTCATCTAGAACTTATCGAGAAGCCTTGTTCTTTTGTTCTAAATATGGCTGCTATGTATAATATGGAGATTCTTGGGAATGCTGGGTGTAATTAGAAAGTTTTTTACTGAAAACTATTGATGTTTTAGAGGGGCACAGTAGAGTTGTTATATGTAGTTTCTGATTAATTACCAATTGCTGTGCTTCTCTAGCAGTAATCTTAATTTGTAATGTTATACTTCGAGTCTTTGAGTATAGTTAATGGATTTTTCAGTACTATTAGAAGGCAGATGGTATATGGGCAGTCAGGGGACCTGATGGTGCTTGACCGGAACATGCTGCTTGGGCATAACCTAGGTGGATTTTATTATAATAATAATATAAACTTAACAAACAAATATAATTTTATAACTGTAGTGATAAACTACAAGAATAAAGGAAATAGAAGATAAATACAAAAGGGCATACAGATTTATTTGAGGATCCATTATTACGTTTTCAAATTTCATTGTTTTCAAAAGTAGCTGCAGTGACTATGTTTCTCCTTTTGGACTCTATCTTTGAGCTAACCACAAAGTGCAGGACACAGATTTAGGTTCAGGCATGACGTGAGGACATCACACACATGCAAACCCAAGAATGATGTGAAACCAACCTTCAATTACTGTTATTTACTGTTATGAGGCCTTATATCCTAACAACAACATAAGATGAGATTGTTTCCTGCATTCCTTTTTGCTTTGAGTATTGTGATCATATTCTTTTCTTTGAAAATATGCATGCCTTATGCCTATCATGCAAGATATTACTACAGTAACTTTGATCAATGACCGTTTTCAGCGTAATGTTCAATCATAATTTCTAAGAATAGCACCTTTTATATTTGGAATGCTTTTCACAGCAGGTTTTCATTTGTTTCACTATCTAGTGTGAGGTTTGAAACCCAATTTTGGTTTTAGATTAAGCAAAAACCAATAATTTTCTGATTTGGTAGTTTCAACAATTTCGGTAATTTCACCTCCAAATTTTGCAGCTTCAGTCAAATATTACAAAAAAAATAAGAGATGAGCGTCAAATAAATTATGGACAAATTAGATAAAAAATGACTGAATCAAGATGATGAATTAAGCATCACTTTATAATATGTTATATTGTTTAGGACCATTGGATGCACCAATTTGGTGTTCGGTGAGAAGAGAATCAAAAATTATTTTTTAAACACATTTTTTTTCATAAAATCATATATAAAGTAATATAATATTTTACTTATTTGATGGAAATTTAATATGTAACGGTTTGAACAACTATTTAATCTGATCTACATCAAAAGCTTCCCTTTAGATCTATCCAAATCTCCTCAAAACCTGCAAATTTTAAGTTTATTTTAGAGGAAATAAATACTCCGCACATTGAAAGAGATCAAGTAAATAACAAAATCATTTGCCTGTGTTGCTAATGTATAAAATAAGTTTGTCCCATATGTTAGTTTTGGTCAAAGTACTAAAATCAGCTATAGTTAGGGGTGTAAATGAGCCAAACTAGGCCTAGCTCTAGCTTAGCTCATTTAATAATCAAGCCAAGCTTGAGCTGCTCATGGACGAGCTTGTTTAAGAGATCTAGTTAGAGTTTAAAATCATTCGAGGCCTTTATTTATATAAATTGGAGTAATAACTCTGACCATGTTTTAATTCTATAGTTGGTGGACATTCTATTCTACCTAACCTATATTAACTTATGATAAATAATTTCAAAATTAAATATTGATTTAGATAATAATAACTAAAAGAGATGATGGTGTTAGTTTGTTGGTGGTAACGGAGGAGGAGACTTCGTGTTCTTTCTAATATAGAACAACTATTTCTTTTCCCTCCATAAGTGACATTTTTTTTGACACTTTACCATTTAACTTTTTTGTTTATAAAATTTTATTACATGATTTTTAAGATATATATATTTTTTTGATATTTGCTATCCTTGAACCTATTGTTTAGTATTTTCATAGAAAGAAAGATCATCATATCTCTTTCTTTTTTTCCAATCTACCTGCCAGAAGAATTTCGGAGGTGAGGGTGAGGGTATAAGAGATGTGTATATACATTCATGCCTCGAGCTGAGCTCGTGCAAGCTAAGCCTAGCTATAGCTCAGCTCCTTTCCCAATCAAGTGAGCCAATTTTTAGCTGAACTCAAGCTAGTTCGTGAACAGCTGGCTCGTGTATCTGCCGTAATTGTAGTATTGGATTAATTTGGGCAGGAATTGATACATTTTGGTTTTGGGTTAAAGTTTAGGGGAAAATTTCAGACCGTTGTCCAATGTTCTCCTATGACATAGTTGATCGACCTGATAATCCTATTTAATCACATGCATGCTTTATAGGTTGCTTATTTGAGATTATTCCTGTTAAATCATTTAGTCTTTATGCATTTTTGCATTATATTGATTCATGCACCATATACTTTCAATCTTATTAATTTTGATTGTTCTAGTTAGATATTTAGTTGGAAATGCATAAGCTTTTACAAACTACCAAGTTTTTGCTGACCTCTTTAAAAACTGATTTAGATGATGGAAGGTAATATATGGCTAAATGATACCATTGGTGTTGTTCCAAAAAATTCTTGGTCGATAGATCCATTTGGTTATTCAGCTACTATGGCATATTTGCTCCGGCGTATGGGCTTCCATAACATGCTTATACAGAGGACTCACTATGAACTGAAAAAGGAGTTGGCTTTGTATAAGAATCTTGAATACATATGGAGGCAGAGCTGGGATATAGAGAGAACTACTGATATATTTGTTCACATGATGCCATTCTATTCTTATGATATTCCACATACTTGTGGACCTGAGCCAGCCATTTGTTGTCAGTTTGACTTTGCTCGGATGCATGGATTTAGATATGGATTCTGTCCATGGAGATTTAATCCAATTGAAACCAATCCAAGTAATGTGCAGAAGAGAGCAACAACACTTTTGGACCAATACAGGAAGAAATCAACTTTATATAGAACCAATACACTTCTTGTTCCTTTAGGGGATGATTTCCGTTATGTTAGCATGGATGAAGCAGAAGTCCAATTTAGGAACTATCAAATGCTTTTTGATTTTATAAATTCTAGTCCCGATTTGAATGCTGAAGTAAAGTTTGGTACTCTTGAAGATTACTTCAGTACCCTTCGGGAGGAAGCAGAAAGAACAAATCTTTTCCATCCTGGTGAGATTGGATCTGGAGAGCTAAAAGGTTTTCCATCTCTTTCGGGTGATTTCTTTACATATGCCGATAGAAATCAAGACTACTGGAGTGGTTACTATGTTTCAAGACCATTTTTTAAGGCAGTTGATCGGGTGCTGGAACAGACACTTCGTGCATCTGAGATGATGGTTGCATTGGTTCTAGGTTATTGCCAGAAGTCTCAATGTGCTAAATTACCTGTCAGTTTCTCCCACAAATTGACAGCTGCAAGGAGGAACCTTGCTCTTTTCCAGCATCATGATGGGGTAACCGGTACCGCCAAGGATCATGTGGTAGAAGATTATGGTACTCGAATGCATACTTCTTTGCAGAACTTGCAGATATTTATGTCCCGGGCTGTGGAAGTCCTTCTAAGTGATTTCCACGACAAATCTGATCCTACCTTATTGTCACAGTTTGAGCCCGAGCAGACAAGGTCAAAGTATGATGTTCAGCCAACACATAAGGTCCTTGATGTGCATGAAGAACATGCACATTCTGTGGTCTTGTTTAATCCGTTGGAGCAAACAAGGGATGAGGTTGTCATGGTGATTGTAACTAAGCCTGACATATTTGTACGGGACTCCAATGGGTCATGTGTGGAGAGCCAAATTTCTCCAGAGTGGCAGCATGATGGCAAGGGAAAAATTTTTTCTACCGGGCATCATCGTCTTTATTGGAGAGCTTCTGTTCCTGCCATGGGTTTGGAGACCTACTTTATTGCCCGTGGACATACCGACTGTGAAGAAGCTATACCTGCTGAGTTGAAATTATTTCTAGAATCAGATTCATCATCTTGCCCTCCTCCTTATGTCTGTTCAAATCCAGGAGGCGAAAAAGCAGAGATCCATAATCTTCGTTACACTCTCACTTTTGATGTAAAACATGGTCTCCTGCAGATGATAAGCCATAGGGATGGCAGAAAAACTGTTGTCGGGGAAGAAATAGGCATGTACAAGAGCTCTGGAAGCGGGGCTTATTTGTTCAAACCAGATGGAGAAGCTCAACCGATCGTCGAAAAGGGTGGGTCCCTGATTATATCCGAAGGTCCTTTGGTGCAAGAATCTTACTCTCTTCCGAAGGTCATGTGGGAGAGAACTCCAATCTCTCATAGCACACGGATTTATCGCGGAGAGAATACCGTACAAGAATTGCTTATTGAAAAGGAATACCATGTTGAACTCCTTGGTTCTGATTTCAACGACAGAGAACTGATAGCCAGATTTAAGACGAATATCGACAATGAGAGGGTTTTTTACTCTGACCTAAATGGCTTTCAGATGATCCGGAGACAGACTTATGATAAAATTCCTTTGCAGGGAAATTACTACCCCATGCCTTCGCTTGCATTCTTGCAGGATTCGTTGGGTCATCGTTTCTCAGTCCATTCTAAGCAGTCACTGGGAACAGCGAGCCTTAAAAATGGTTGGCTTGAGATTATGCTGGATCGCCGTTTGGTCCATGGTGATGGACTTGGTCTGGGTCAAGGGGTAATGGATAACCGTCCTAATAACGTGCTCTTTCATATCCTCACGGAGCACAATATCTCCGCATTGCCTTCTGCACATGCGGTGCTGAATCTCCAGCCATCTCTTCTCTCCCATTGTATGGGCGCCCACTTGAACCACCCAATGCATGCATTTGTGAGCAAGAAACCACAGGAAAACTCGTTGAAGATGCACTACAAATCGTTCACACCATTGGCTTCACCCTTACCATGTGACCTACATATTGTGAATTTCAAAGTCCCACAGCCCCTGAAGTTTCCCCAGGTACAGCCTTCAGACTCCAGATTTGTTATCGTACTACAGAGGAGAGCATGGGATGCTTCATATTGTACAAGGGGTGGACTGCAGTGTTCAACTATTGGGAATGAGCCTGTCAATCTGTTCTACATGTTCAAAGATCTCGTTGTTTCTAATGTGAAGACAACTTCCTTGAATCTCATGCATGATGATATGAAGATGCTGGGGTACACCTGGCAGCTGGGAGATGGGGCTCAAGAAGGTAATGTGCTATTTTCTCCTATGGAAATACAAGCATACAAATTAGAACTGCAGCCAGAGTCGGGAGCATGAGCAGAGCACGAGCTTTAGATTTGATATGCTGGAAGATGATTGACCAAGCTTGAAGGAGGTCTGCTATTCACCACCAAGCACACCTGGTTTATCACCAACTCGGACGGGAGTTTGAGAGATGCTGGCAATTAGTTGCAAAGATGGTGAGTTTTTGATAAAGGCTAAATAATAAAATCAATAGAGAAGCAATTTACAGGTTTCTGAATCTTAGATTGGCGGTGTAGCATGTGGAGCTCCGTTGGGATGTCCATTGTTTGTCAGTCTTTAGATCATCTTGAGACCTTTTTTTTTTTTTGGTTTAAAGAAAAAGCTCCTGTAGCGTTTACGCTAATGGAACTGTACATATTTACTTCACAAAATCTGCTCTTACGTGAGAAAGAGTTGCCAATGATTGTGATTTTCTAGTAGGTCTTACATTTAACATGGGTGTTTTTTTTTTGGTTCTAATTTGCTATTCCTAATGGATTATAAAGTTTTGCATTTGCCATCCACCTAGCAGCCACCAATCTCGATGAGATTCGCCATGGTCGCAAGCTTTTTTTGTTTTGCAGACATGCTTGGTAATGTTGGTCTAGGGCATCAGGATACGCCAAGCCCAACCCAAAAGTCGGCCACAAAGTGGGTCACAACCCTTCTAACTCCGGGTTTCCCCAGCCAATGCACCGTTCGTCTTTTCCTCAATCCACCCTTACCGCATCAAAGGCAAAGCTCCCCCCATACTGCCTCCTCTACTCCCATCCAGCCATACTCGCTCAGACGTATGATAAAGGAGTATATTTCCAAGGTTCTCCAACGCCAGAGGCAATAACATGTTTCCGGAAGCTAGGCCGATCATCCCTTCTCTTCATAAGCATAAAGAGATATACCGCTTGCTCCCCTACCTCCTTTCATGCTCCTTGCCCGCCGCCTCTTTTCTCCTGCTACATTTCTTCACCAACCCTCCTGCTTCTAGTGCGATACAAAATCATCTAAAGGCTCGGCAAAACTTAGTCTTGTTCACCAAATAACATGGAAAATTAAGTGCTGGTTTTGCCAGAGATGAGGCTGAGAGAGTCTCAGCACAAAGGATGGCGGCCGACTACCACTTTGAAGGTTGCAGGGCTTACCTCGACATGGAAAGAAAGAGATTGGAAAGGGAGTTCTAGGATAACAAACGAGAAGTTTGCCCTACCATTACCAACGTCCATACCCTTTTTAGCATCGTAAAATATTGCTCCATTTGTAAAAGATTCACATGCAAGCTTCCTGTCGTGCCAATTTTGCTATTATTCGTCGAGGAACAATTTTCTCCAAGGATAGGCGGGACATAACTTGTTTTGCTACACCAACTACCCTGGCTCGCTAAAAGTACTTTCAGTAGAAAGGATCAAGATTGCGGATTCACCATTACGGATCTGTGTACCAGTACTGCCAGATATCTGGATATGGATATAAACTTTAATAGGATGATGGTCTCACGCAATAACGCCTTGAAATTCAAGCTTTCAAACTTTCTTCGAGTCCAGTTCAGGGGCATCAAGTTATTTGACAGATGGTTTATATTTCAGTACTTATCAAGATAAGGTTAGATCAAGCCAGATAATGTAGGACAACAATATTTTAACTGCGCAAAAACTACACGTACCAGAGCATGCATCCAGCAGCATTTTAAGTGCAGGGTGCTCCTGCCATGTATTTCCAGCTGCAGTCTACCTCACATTCACGTTATGATCAAAATTTATATTGGATGTCCAAATTTTGATGATATTTGCCCACGCCGATCATCACTGCTTCAGGCACATAACATGTCTACAGCTTGGAGGGAGGTGGATACCATGCCCAAGGTTCATCTGAGATGTATTCAGTCACTTGCTTCACACTCAAGTAGTTATCGAGTCCCCTATAGAGAGAGAAGGCAGATAAAAGATGACGTCAAGATACAGACTCGTAAAGCTCAGTTCTCCATGTTTAAGAGTACCCACCATTCCCCAAGTTCACGACCAAAACCACTGCGTTTGTTCCCTCCCCAAGGAGCTTGACAGAAGCAGGGCTGTGAGCAGTTTATCCATACAATTCCAGCTTGAATTTCCTGCAGAGCAACATCAAAAACCCTTCTAATACCAATTAATTATGAATTTCATCCTACCGTCTATGTTCAGTGTAAGGATGGATATCCAGATTAAATGCCTAAAAAAAAAGAGAGAAAATGATTATTTGGGAAAGCAGTCACAGATCAGTTTAGAATATGAATATGATGCTACCAGCTTGCCTTCCAATTCCATGCGGTCTTATAGCTTATGGCTGCCTTGACCAAGCACTCTTAACATTGTTTAGCAGGTCAATGTCAGCTGGAGTGGTGGCCATTATATGTTTCCAAATTATGATAAAATTAGTCATTTAATTCATAAATCTGTAACTCTAGTTAGATGAGATTAACCATATCTACATTGTTTAAGAATGATTCTTTTGCTTTTTCCCTCAAGTTCAACATGATGGTATAAATGAAAGAAGAGACGCATGCAGTTGACCGGACAATTGACTGCAAGCATCAAGGCTGGGTCCTCGCTAAACTTTGCAGGGCGCAGGATAGTGCATGCATAAACCTAGGTATACCTCAGATACACGGTTGCAGCGCTCTGGATCCTTTGAAATAACAGCACCTGCTAAGCCAAAACTAGAAAAACAGAAGTAGAATAAAAATCATAGGGTGTCTCCATAACTTCTGCAATTCTGATCTCAAATCTGCTCAAAATAAAATTTGAAAAGTTACTGAGTATCATTTGCAAGTTCAACAGCTTCTTCCTCGGTGCCGAATGTTTTAATACAAAGAACAGGCCCGAAAACCTCCTCCCTCCAAATTTGCATGGATGCGTCCACATCTTTAATGATTGTTGGTTCAATAAAGAACCCTTTTTCTAGATGCTGGCAGTTAGTGATAATGTCAATAGATACATAATAAACAAAATATGCAAATTAAAGATGTCAGTATGACTAACCTGAGGGCGTCCACCTCCACACAAAATGGTAGCACCTTCACTCTTCGCAGTCGAAATGAACTTTTTGATCTTCTCATACTAAAATAAATGGCAGACAATTTAGAAGAACCCAATCATACTGTTACGGGAACAATTAGAACATGTAAGTGATGGTAGCATTGGATCCACAAGATAAATGGCAAACTTATTTAAAACATAAGTTTGGGGAACAATCAGGAAGAGGTGGACTTGCTAGAAAATCCATTAGGCATGCTGATGATATGCTACAACCATAGATAAACATGACCTAAATATTTGCAACATAACATAGTGAAGGCAGCTAAGGTGAGCTTTGGCACAATAGTAAGGTTGCTCTATTGTGACCTGGAGGTCCTGGTTTCAAAGCACAAAAACAGCATCTGTACATGCAGGGGTAAGGCTGCATGCATTTGACATCCCCAGACAGCGAAATGGTGGCAACCTCGTGCACTGACCTGCCCTCTATATTCTGAAGGCAGCATATAGATGTTATGCAGCACTAACTTCCCTGTCAAATTTATGTGCTAGTTCAAGCTAAATAGAGCTCAAGTAGGAAAACTGGAGAAAGAGAGTTTGCTGAACCAGGATGATCCAACATAACCCAACCTGATTTGAGCCAGGTGTTTGTCACGTAGTCAGGAAGACAAAAAACTTATGAAGATTATATGTTCTTTTTTTTTCATAATTTTGTCATTGACAGCCTTGTACCTGCCCTTCGCCGACAACAGGTCCAAGCCTGCAACCTTCTTCAAGTGGATTGGAGATTTTGATGTTTTTGGCCCAAGCAACAAGTCTCTCCATGAATTCTTTTGAGATACTTTCCTGCAACATTTTATATTCCCGTGCATGAGAGTTGGATTAAATATTGGAATTATAATAGTAGTAAGGTGCATAAGTGCTGTTAGAAGAATCTTGATATGCAATCACAGCAGAATGATCATCCGAGGAAAAATCAATATCATACTGATAAAAAGATAGTCAAACTTCAAGACAAATATATCTTAATTCTTAAAGAAGAGCTTTGAATTGTACAGAAAACACATGACAAATACCAGAAATGTAATTTAAAGTAAACCTCAATTCCTTGCTTTGTTCTATCAGTCTTTACTACCTTCTAAAGCAACTTCCCAAACCTTCAATTCAAACTAGTTTTTATTTCACATATTGGTACACATGCTTCTATGGCTAAGAAAAAGTGGTCATTTAAGTGACAACATCCAAATGCGGCACAAATATCAAGAAGGATTTCTAAAACTCTGCAAGCCCCATAAAAATCAATTTTATACGATGATGGAATCAAGAATCAAGATAATAAGGAACACCATTAACATCTTTCTATTTTTTTTTTTCTGAGTATCCAATTGCAAACTACTAAACATTGTTGACCCTCAGAATTGCAGCCCAATGACAACATAAAATAAAGAAAATATGGTAATAGTCTAACACATATCATGTATAAAGATGAAAACACAAGATTTGCTGAACCAGACAACTCAGACATACAAGTATTCCAACAAAATGGCATAACATAATGTCCAAGGATGATAAGTAAAAACATGTTAGTCCACATAAAATGAAAATATTTTCTTAACTGATAATTTTAAGCTTTGATATAGGTAGCCTAGTGGTAATATTAGAAAACATTAAAAAAAAAAAAAAGGATTGGACTGAGATTTTAAGATGATTAATCATATCTCATAACATGATAAAAGGAGGGATCCTGCCTGAGCAGTGACTTACATGTACAAGAAGACGGGAAGTTGCACTGCATATTTGACCATTTGTCCAAAAGCACCCAAAAAGAGTCCATTCAACAGCTGTTTAAAATTGTAGACAAACTTCAATATACGGTCTTTTACTAAAGAAGACTAATAATTACCAAGTAATATTCAAGGTAAACACACAAGTGTCATTTTTATTTCATAAAACACAGTCCTCAGGTGCTACTTCTTAAAATACCAACTGTATGGAACTACCCAGAGTATAATTTGGACATATACTTGCTTCTAGTAAATATTTTCCAAATTTCCACCATCATAACAAAGTATAAGAGAGAGAACTTTCTACAATTGAGAGAAGTGCATGATACTCAAGACATACCTTTCTCAATATCCACATCTTCAAATACAATAATGGGACTTTTACCACCAAGTTCCAATGAAACAGGCTGAACACAGAGAGAGAGAGAGAGACAGAGAGAGAGAGGAGAAGAAGAAGAAGAAGAAGAAGAAATAAAGAATACAGATCCTTACATTAAAAGATATGAGATAAGGATAAACAAATCATAAATTAAAATATATGAGGAGAAAATGCAGGAGAGCACTTTAAGGGACCTGCTAAAGACAACCTAGATGATTACAGAGGTAATCTTCAACTTTTTGACAAACCTTGATTGTTTGTGCAGCAGCAGTCATAATCCTTCTACCAGTTTCTGTACTTCCAGTAAATGCAATCTATAACATAACAGATGAATTAATTTTCAAGTAAGGCATCATGGTTGATGAACAAAGAATTCACTACTGCACTATTCAAAATATACAAACAACAGGAATGATAGATGAACCTTATCCACATGAGGATGGGATGCTAAAGGAGCGCCAGCTTCGGGACCAAACCCGGTCACTATGTTTAGGACACCAGGAGGGAGTCCAACTTCCTTACACACATCAGCAAGCTCTAAACATGTTCTGATGATAAAATTTTTTTAGACTCTGCCTAGTAAGTTTTAAGATGAAGAGAATTAAATCATCATAAGCCTTACACAGAAGCCAACTCAGATGGCTTTAGTACAGCTGTACAACCAGCAGCCAAGGCAGGAGCAACCTTCCATGAAGCCATTAATAGAGGATAGTTCCTTCATCAAAAAATTGAGTAATATATAGAGTTATATTTCCATCTGTTAGTTAAATCATGATTTGTAACCCTTATCCCATTAGTGTAAAATACATGATGGGGCATTAAAAATATAAACCACAATGTTAAGCATATTCTAAAGTATTGATAACCTGTAAAAGACCAAAAATGAAAAGTTAGGAAGATTTCCTAGTTATACATCGGGTAGTCATAAATCGGACAATTTAGTGGCATGACATGCCGTTTTAATTTGATTCATGGTTCAGATGCATCCACAAATGTTGAGTCTGAGTCTTGAGATATTATCAGATGCCTAGATCATATCAATAACAATTCTGAATTTATATGATTTACCAAATATTTTAGCACTCCATATCTATGGTAGCATCTATTTTTGTTTGATTGATGGATAGGCAAGAGGCCTCCAATACTTTCTTTTTTTTGCTGAATTTAGACTCCATGATCCACTTTCACAATTTTGTGGAGGAACATGTTGTATCAAGATAGAAGGTTGTTTAGATGTGCCTGACAATAAGAGAAAGTATTACTTGACCGTTCACATTATGTTTATACAGTGAAGTTTCCAGCTTTGGTAGTGCCATTTAACAAATGGTGAACAATTCATGATACACCATCCCCCTCCACCACGCAAAAAAATTTAAAAAAAAAAAAGAAATAAACCTAACATGCCATTTAAAAAATGGTGAACAATTCATGATGCAACACCCCCCCTCCCCCCGCGGCGCGCAAAAAAAAAAAAAAAAAAAGAAATAAACCAAACATGAGAACATTATGATGATTATGCTTAAGTTTTCACCTCATTTTAACCTTTGTATGCTATGCCTAAGCCTTATGTTGTGAAATCACATGTCAAAATACCTCAAACGGCTTTTCGTTTAATGATGCTTTTATGAGCTCAGATATGGTGCTCTCAAGCCTTAGAAGCAGATGGAAAAGAGCAAGGAGCGAACGAAATCAATCGTCGAAAAGCTTTAACAAATGCTTCAGAAAAGCTGGCTTGAACCTGTCAGAAGAGCCAGCCCAACTACAGAAGAGCCAACCCGAGCTGAAGACGAGCCAGCTCGAATTCTGAGAGAGCTGACTCGAGCAGAAGTCTAGAAAGCATATCTGGCTGATACGCTGGAAGAGCTTGCTCGATTCGTGCCAAAGCCAACCTAAGTAGAAGTCGAGCCGGCTCGAACCCTGAGAGAGCTGGTCCGAGCAGTAGAATAGAGAGTGGTGGTTCGGGCTCTCGTAGAAGACATCACCATCGAGTCGGCCCGACTACTGACTGAGCCAGCTCGAGCTATGAACATAACAAAATGTGATTTCTATTCTGACCTGGGATTGGGTTTAATCCTAAGAACTTAGGACCTTGGTTTGTCTAATAAGTGTTTGCATGGGAGACATGAGTGTATATGAGCTCGAAGAGTGCATCACATTAGGTTAGCTAGGGGAGTTTTTTTAGGTTGAGTTTTATTTGATCAGGTATATATACTCTGTACTAAGTTTTGTAAACTAAGCATAGAATCAATACAAGCCTTTTCTTCCTGAAATCACTCTTCCTCTCTCGTTCTCTTCCTTTCCTCCACGCCCTAGGGTTTGCTAGGGTTTCAACAGAATGGCCATCCCTTTTCTTGGATCCTTGTTGCTGTTTCCACAAGCATTAAGTAACAAGAATTGTTCCCAATAGATTGGTATCAAAGCAGCCATATGGAACAACAATTGGTATCAGAGCCCTGGTGTTAGATCTAATAGAAAAAAGGTCAAAGCTTCGTCTGGTGTTGTAGTAAGGTGCTGAACAGATTCCTTTGAACACTGCTTATTCTTTTTTGTATTTGGTTATTGGAATCTAATTGGGATGGCATTGAGTACCATTAAGGCGGACTTTGGAAAATTCGATGGCAAGAGTAACTTCAGCCTTTGGCAGCAAAGGATAAAAGATCTACTGGTGCAGAATAGAATCTACAAAATCTTTACTCGTGAAAGATTGAAAAAGATTTCTATTGAAGAATGGGAGGAACTTGAAGAGATAGCCTTCAGCATGATTCGTATGTGCCTCGCTGATGAGGTTTTACCGGAGATTAATATGGAAACTACACCGAAGGGGCTTTGGCAGAAACTGAAGAATACATATATGGGCAAAAACATGACAAACAAGCTGTGATTGAAGAAGCAGCTATACGATTTGCAAATGCCCGAAGGAGAAGACCTAGTTTCTCACATCCAAAAGTTTAATCAAGTTTGCTCGGATGTTATGAGCCTTGATGTGAAGATTGATGAGGAGGATAGAGCTCTCCTGTTGTTGTGTTCGCTACGAGCAGCATATGATAGTCTCATTACTACTCTGGTGTATGAAAAGGAGATATTAAACTTTGAGAAAGTGGTTGGAGTTCTCAGATCCAACGAGCAACGAGAGAGGCTAGTTAGAGGAAACCCTAATTCAGAGATGTTTGCTGTGAATGAAAGGTAAGAAAGGCCTAAGAAGAGGACTCGAGACAAATCTAAGGATATCTAAGGATAGATCAAAGTCTCGAGAAAATCAAAAGACTTAGAAATGCTACAAATGTCATCAACCTGATCATATTAGAAAAAATTGCCCACTTTTGAAGAATGAAAAGAAGAAGGGCACTTCTAAGGATGGATCGACCAACGAAAGTAGTGCTCTATCATCTGAAGACAGTGGAGAAGATATACTGATAGTATCAGATGAAGTAATAGAGTTGGACAACCACTGAACACTGGATTCAACGTGTTCCCACCATTACACTGCACATCGGGAGTGGTTCTCATCTTATGAAAGATTTGATGGAGGGAGTGCAAGTCTTGGAGATGATCACCCATGTAAAGTTGCTGGCGTTGGTACAGTAAGAGTGAGGATATATAATGGAGTCATACGGATACTCACCAATGTGAAGCATGTGCCAGAACAGAAAAAGAACCTGATATCCCTGGGTTACTTGGAAGGACAGGGATATGCTTTCAGTTGTCAACCAGGCAGCGGATGTTTGAGGATTTCCAAAGGCGCATTGGTGGTGATGAAAGGAAGAAGACTGAGCAACAACCTATACAGGATGAAAGGCTTAATAATTACAGATAGTATGAAGGTATCTATAGCAGCATAGGAGGAGCTAGCCTACAAGCTATGGTACTATCGTATGGGTCACTTGAGTAACAGGGGGCTCACAGAGTTGAGTAGGAAAGATCTTATTCCAACAGTCAGAAAGAAAGGAGATGACCTATGTGAGCCCTGTATCTACGGCAAACAGCACAGAGTTACATTTGCCAGTAGTACCAAGCAGAGTAAAGCTATTTTGGAGCTTGTTTACTCAAACGTATGGGGAACAACACCTGTTGCATCTCGAGGTGGAGCGAGATATTTTGTCATCTTTATAGATGATTTCTTCAGGAATGTATGGATCTATCTGATGAGAAAAAAATCAGATATTTTTGCTCGATTTAAGATCTGAAGAGCTGATGTAGAGAAGGAGACAGGGCAGCTAATGAAGTGTTTGAGATCTGATAATGGAGAGAAATATGTTAGCCTAGCATTTAGGAGATACTGTGAGAAAAATGGAATAAAACGTCATTACATAGTGAAGATGACCCCTCAGCAGAATGATGTCGCGAAGAGGATGAATCGGATACTGACAGAGAAGACCAGAAGCTTGAGGCTGCAGGCATCACTGCCCAAATCGTTTTGGGATGATGCTCTTATTTATGCATGTTTTTTTGTTAACAGATCTCCCCATAGGAAATTGAACGGAGGACTTCCAAAGGCTGTCTGGAGTGGAAAGAAGGTGGAGTTTGGCCACCTAATGGTGTTCAACTGTCCTGCATATGCTTTGGTAGAAGAAGTCGATAGAAGCAAATTGGACCCAAAATCACAGAAGATGATATTCATTGGATTTCCACGAAATATAAAGAATTTCTTGCTGTGGGATTCACATTTTCAGAGGTGTGTCGTCAGTCGGAATATGATATTTGATGAAAAGAGCATCGTCTTTAAGCCAGAAAGTACAGATGAAGTTGTGAAGACAACACAAGATGGTATGGGAAAGCTCTCAGATACAGGTGATTTGCCCTCAACATTAACCTTGGGTCGTGTTCAGTTTGAGGTGGAGTTAGGCAGGCATAGTGATACACCTGTGGTGAACCAGCATAGAAAGCGATCTATCTTGGAAGGAGTGCAGAGGCAGCCACAGACAGTAGACTTGCAGGATACTGCAAGAAGAGTAGCGCTGCACAAGCCGAAGCGCGCTGTTCACAAATCGGTGCGATATGGCATTGATGAAACTATTTCCTATGCCCTCATCACCACCAATGGAGATCCATAGAGTTTTAAGGAGGCCATGCAGAGTTCAGATCGGGAGTCATGGATGCAGGCCGTGATGGAGGAGATGGAGTCTCTCAAAAAAAAATCGAACATGATAGCTGGTGGATCTACCAGATGATGCTCGACCCATTGGCTCCAAATAGATTTTCACCAGAAGAAAGGCACCTTCAGAGCAAGATGGAGTGAGGTATAAGATTAGGCTAATAGCCAAAGAATACTCACGGAGAGAAAGGATTGATTACTCAGAAATCTTCTCTCCGATTGTCAGACATATATCCAGCAGGATGATGTTGAGCATAGTTACTACTCATGATTTGGAACTGGAGCAAATGGATGTTAAGACAGCATTTCTCCATAAAAATTTGGAGAAGAACATATACATAGAGCAGCCACATAGCTTCAGAAAGCCTAGGTCAGAGAGGGGTCTGTTTACGGAAGAAATCACGGTATGGATTGAAACAGTCTCCTAAACAGTAGTACAGGCGGTTTGACACTTATGTGAGAAATATTGGACTTTTCAGGTGCGATCATGACCCATGTGTATATGTGAGGTCTCTGAAAGATGGATCTTGGTTATACTTACTCTTGTATATAGATGACATGCTGATAGCATGCAAAAGTAAGAAAGTTGTGCAGGAGTTGAAAGAAGCTTTGTCTCGAAAGTTTGAGATGAACTTGGGGCCTGCAAAGAAGATCCTTGGTATGGAAATTGTCAGAAACAGAACCAAGAAGCTGCTGCATCTATCTCAGAAAGGATATATCAAGATCTTGGAGAGATTTGGAATGGAGGCTAAACCGGCTGAGCTGCTACTAGCCGGGTATGTCAGACTCTAAGACCATGTCACCACAGACTGAAATAGAAATTCAAAAGATGAAAAAGATTTTATATGCTTCTGGTGTGGAAAGTATTATGTACTCTATGGTATGTTGTAGGCCGGATTTAGCCCATGCAGTGAGTCAGGTGAGCAAGTTTATGGCTTATAATAACTGGACCCCAAAAAAAAATAAAAAGAAAAAAAGAAAGGAAAAAATGAAGACTCTCGTTGAGAGTCTTCTTCCCGTAACCAACTAGGATTAGGACTCCTAGGGTTTTCCAAACCCTAGGAGATCCTTATAAAACCCTTCCCCCTCCCCTCTCTAAGGTCATTAAGCAACCGAAGCCCTCCTTTCTCTTTCTCCTCTCTTTATTTATCCGTGGAAGCCGTGGATGCCTTGCCTTGTGCTCACCTAAAAATCCCACCGGAGCCCTAGGTATACCTAGACCCTTTTCTTCTCTTTCCCTCCCTTCTTTCTATGCCCTTCGGACGGCCGCCGATCGTCGAATTCGTCGAAAAAATCTTGCGGATGAATAGCCCCTATTTTTTCCTGTTTTAACCGAGCCTTAGTGCTCATTTTTCCGACCACCGGTGCCACCGCTCACGGTGCCGTATCTTAGAGTAGTGACCCCCTTCTATGAGCAACCTTCTCGAGGGTTTTTGGCCATCAGAAATCGATCGAAGATCGGAAAAATAAGAAAAAAAGGGACGATCCCCTATTTTTCTAAAATTTTTTTGGGTTTTTTTTTAGGCTGGCCACCAGCCGTCGGCCGCCCTTGCTCTCCTTGCTGTCACCTACCGTCGAACTGCCGGCTTCGCCGCACCAATCGGAGCACTAGCCGCCTCCCCCTTTCCATCCCCTGTTTCATCATAAAGAAAAGAAAAGAAAACAGAAAATAAAAAAAAAAATAAAGAAAAAGTCCTCTCTCTTGTACGTCTAGGATTTTCTCTCTCCCATGTCTTTTTACCCACTTTCTCTCTCTAAGATGATCTATAGATCATAGACCGAGTTAAAACCTTCCTTTTCCTAGGAACTCATATTGATTCCAGCAAATTAGTCCGGAATCATGTTTGTGTCCGACTGGTATATCGGATCGATCACCTAGTCAACCATTGTTTTTATTACTTTAAATATATTGAATGAAAATTAATTAAGATTTAATAATTTAAATGGGAGTACCTGACTTGTTCGATGCAGCTTAAAGATTTAGGGCAATCAAGGTAAGTAAAATCTTACGTTCCTTATTTATTTTCAAATTACCATATCTTTTTATGCAAATAATCTGTTATTATAAATTCATGTTTTTCATAAAATTAAGGATGGGCATATGATGTGTGAAAATCATATTTTATTATGATCATTGCTTTCATGAATATGTTTATGAAAATCACATGTTTTATGATGCATGAATATTGATAATTTTCCATTTAAGTATCTGTATGTTTTAAGAAAAAGATATAAGTTTTGAAAAGCTTTCAGATAGCTATGAATGAATTTTTTTTAGGAAAGTCGACATCCAAAGCTAGCATTTACAAAAAATATAGCCCCGCCAACGGATTCCCAGTTGGCATAAGAATTAAGAATCATGTCGATTAAAAAACATGGCCCTGTTACGGGTACAATAGTGACCTTAGCACGAATATCTATGAGTAAGATTTTAAAATATGACATGAATATATGATCAAGAACGATTTATAAATCATGATTATGAAATTTTATATTTATGCATGCATGATTAATGACCTGTTTTATATTATGTTTTATGAAATGCTTTATTTTCTATAATAACTACTTTCGAAATATTGCATTGACACGAAGAAACTTATGCTTGATCCGGTAAGAAAACGTAAGTTTTACTTACTGAGCTAGTGTAGCTCATATTTTTTTTTATTTTTTTCTTTTCTTTACAGAGAACTAAGGATAGGTTCGACAAGGGATTTAGGCTTGGGGCTTTACGTAGCAGGCTTGAAAATTTTTACAGTTTCACTTAGTTATTTTTTATAAAATGATCATGAACATGTATTAGGTTATGAATTTTTTATAATTGAATCATGATTTTGGTTTTTAGATTTAGATGCTCTGAACCAATTTTGGTTTAATTAAGAATTTGATTTGAACCTTTATATTACTTTATTTCTGATGAATTTACTATTTAATTTAAGAAGATGAATGTTGGCTTCGTATTGTCGAGGGCGGCACCCCTCGGTAACATGGTCGTGTTATGTCCCGATTTTGGGACGTGACATTTTATGGTATCAGAGCAATAGGTTTGATCATGAATAGAACTTAAAGTGGGTAGTTAGGTCACAATTAGCTAGATCTAACTTGATTGAGCAAGAATAGATAAATTTTTAACTTTTATTTGTTACCCATTTATAGATGTTGAATAATGTTAAAATTTTAAATAGGAAGCGATGAGTAACAGGAAGAACGAAACCTTGACAAACATGATTATTAGGAGCAAAGGAGCAAGATCGACTTCGCAAAGAGAGACGAAGCAGCCAGTTCAGCGGGCCCCTAACGCATCAGCCACTCAGGCAGATATTGCTGGAGTATATCAAGTGGTAGCCCAACTTATCTAACAATAGCAACAGACTCAAGCCCCTCCTCGACCTGCATCATCTATGGAGTCATACTATGAGAGATTCAAAAGGCTCAACCCATCGCTATTTGAGGACCTAACCCTCTGATCACAGAAACTTGGATTCGAGAGATAGAAAAGATGTTCAATGCTCTGTAGTATCTCGAAAATGTGAAGGTCAGGTTAGCAATACCGATGTTGAAAGAAAATGCAGAGTTTTGGTGGACTGCAATGAAGATTGCCTATGACAATGCTGACGATCGGCTGACTTGGAAGGAGTTCAAAAGGATATTTTATGATTAGTACTTTCCGAGGATAATGCAACTGGTAAAAGAAAATGAGTTTCTGGTTTTGAAGCAAAAAGATGATATGACAGTACTAGAATATGCAAACAAATTTAATAAGTTAGGCCGCTTCTGCCCTCAGCTTATGGAATCTGAAAGAAGTAAAGCTAATAGATTTGAACAAGGACTAAGGTATGGAATTCGGTCTCGTTTATCTTCTCACCTTTTCAGTAATTACAAAGACGTGTTGGAACGAGCCTTGAAGGTTGAGTTAGAGTTTAAAAGATCGGAACAAGAAAGCGAAGATAAAAAGAAGCCGAGATCAGCAAGAAATTTAAAAGATCAGTAAAAGAATCCTAGAAATAATAATTTTGACAAGAAGAAAGAATCTGCATCATGCATATACTGCGGTAAAAATCATAATGGACCTTGTCTCAAGAAGATAGGAGCATGTTTCTTATGTGGCAAGAAGATAGGAGCTATTATAATATTAGTTGTTAGATGTAGGACGATATTGTAGAGTACCTATAAGTAGTATATGTATCGAATTCATGTAATTTGCTTTTGAATTATGATCCAAATCGTAGTCTAATGTATGTAAAAGTCCAAAAATCCAGTCCAATCCAATCCAATCCGAAAAAATTCAGATTGGATTGGATTGGACTAGTAGAGTATTTGGTTCGGTTTTGGAGCTAAGTTTCCAAGTCCAAAATATTTTGGATTGGAGTTGAATTTAGGTATAATCCAATCCAATCCAGTCCATTTACAACCCTAACAGCCAGAGTACTTTGTTGCTTGCACAGAACTCCGTGTATCATATGAGAACCAAGCACATTGATATCAGATATCACAAAATCAGAGAGCTAGTGGAGAATGGTGAAGTAGAGCTGGTGAAGGTTCACACCAAGAAAAATCCAGCTGATATGCTCACAAAGGTACTTCTACGGAATAGCTTTTACAATTGCATGGTATTGATGAGGTTGTCGGATAGAGCTGAGTTCACAAGGACTTGAGAGCACCAAGGTGGAGATTGTGAGCTCAGATATGGTGCTCTCATGTCTTAAAAGTAGGTGGAAAGAGAGCAAGGAGAATGAAGTCAACCGTCGAAAAGCTTCAGCAAATGCTTCATAAGAGCTGGCTTGGATCCTGTCAGAAGAGCCAGCCCGAGCTGCAGAAGAACCAGCTCGAGCTGAAGATGAGTCAGCCCAAATTCTAAGAAAGCTGGCTCGAGCAGAAGTCCAGAAAGCATATCTAGCTGATACATTGGAAGAGCTGGCTTGATTCGTGCCAGAGCCACCCTAAGTAGAAGTCGAGCCAGCTCGAACTCTGAGAGAGCCGGCCCGAGCAACAGAACAAAGAGTGATGATTCGGGCTCTCGCAGGAGATATCACCGTCGAGCCGGTCCGACTACTGATGAGCTGGCTCGAGCTATGAACAGAACAGAACATGGTTTCTATTCTAGCCTAGGATTGGGTTTAATCCTAGGAACTTAGTGCCTTGATTTGTAAGATCCTAAAGAGGCTAACCTATGAATTGGACTGTGACTTGTCCAATGGGTGTGTGCATGGGAGACATTGGTGTATATGGACTCTGAAAGTGCATCACATTAGGTTAGCTAGAAGAGTTTTTTAGGTTAGGTCTTATTTGACCAGGTATATATACTCTATATTGAGTTTTGTAAACTAAGCACGGAATCAATACAAGCCTTTTCTTTCTGAAATCTCTCTTCCTCTCTCATTCTCTCCCTTTTCTCCATGCCCTAGGATTTGCTAGGATTTCAACAGAACGGCCATCCCTTTTTTTGGATCCTTGTTGCTATTTCCACAAGCATCGAATAACAAGAATTATTTCCAATAGATTGGTATTAAAGCAGCCATCTGGAACAACAGCTTTTATACCCTCTATTGTAATAATATAACCATTATATGCCTCTTCCTTCTACAAACCCAACTACCCAAGTAATTCGTTGATCTTGACCCCATGTATTACATTTTAAGATTGTAGTCACTTAAATTATTTCTTTCCCTCTTTTATGTTTCATCTCCAAGCCATATTATTGTGAGAAATTAAACTCTCTTAGGTTCTCTTGAATCAACACCAATGATCTCCTACCAAGCATTCCACCATGTTCCTGGCATTCAACTCTCCTCAAAACCTTAGACAGAATAGACCAAAATGTTACAGCAAGGTTCACAATCTTAGTAGCGAACCCATATCAATACTGTGTTGGTATAGTATTAGTACGTCAGGTACGAGGGTTGGTTTGGTGTACCAACACTCAATATGCCCCCTATACCAAGTATGGATTTGATACTAGTATGATATTGCATGACCGATTCTAAACGATACACACCTTTTAGACCTTATGCTACAGTGCCAAATTTATGTTATGAAATAGAATCGCAATGACTATATTACTACTAAGGAGGTGTATTATGTGCCCTCTTGTTCCCCAAATCAACACACCATGAGTCATAGTGAGGCAAAAAATCTCCTCCAATACTTTGTGTAGAAAAAAGAAAATCATTAATTATTAAGAAATTTTTTATTCAAGGATCAAAATAAATGATGGGGAGCATATTGTCACTCCAAAAGATCATGTGAATAGAAGATAATGAACACTAATGATGATGGGAAAAGGATCAATCATAAGAACCTTGGAGTGTATTATGAGGAGGATGATGCTCCTCTCCAAAGAAGAGGGTATCCACTCCTTTGAACTCTAAAATCAATATTAGATCATCCAAATCAAAGATCTATACAGTTGAATATGATCTACACCACTAAAAATACCTAGAAACCAAGAATCATGTGTTTTGATTTTCAATCTATACATTTTTTAATATATGTAGATCATGACCAATAAGTTGGATTGTCAGTTTAAACACTTATCATGTATTTAAGCACACTAGCAACATTGAAACCATCCATTTTCATATCCACATGATGCACAGGGTAGAGACAATCAGAATACAAGATTTTTTATTTCTAGAAATTTTTATTGGTATAGATTATGATCAACGGTTGTGAATCTTTAATTTGGATGCCTTGTCATTAATTCTGGAGTTAAAAGAAGTTGATAGCCTCTCCTCTTGGGAGAAGCAAAGTCCAGATCATGCATTATATTTCTTTAATGAGTTGATTATTTGTAAATCTAAAATTATGTACGGCAATTACTAACAACTTGACAAACAACACGATCATTAAAAAAAAACTTTTATCCATTCTACTTAGGAGTTGCCTTTCGGATTCTGCTTTATGAAATATGTCAAGAGTACAATATGATGCACACAAGAACATAGCTCAAACACCAGGCAGAACATGCAAAAATATCACAAAAAAGAAATCGATAATAGGAAGTTAATCAAACACTATGTATGATCATATACCATGGAGTGATCAAGCCAACAACTCCAATAGGCTCTTTAAGAACATAAGATTTAAATGTTTGCATAGGAAGCGATACAGGGGCTCTTTGTTTTCCATCCAAGGCGTCTGCAAGATCTGCATAATACTCAAAACACCCGGCAACATCATCCTGGATAAAAGGAAAAAGGCAGGTAAGAAGCAGATGTATGGATGTTCATCGTTCAAAAATGAACCCTCCGAGAATCAGCAAATATACCATGTCCCATGCTGCTTCATCCAGAGGCTTCCCGCAGTCTAGCGTCTCTAGCTTAGCCAGCTCAGATTTCCTCTCGGTTATCTGCATCAAGTCGAGGGTAAAAACTTAGCCAATGGCCCTACAAAGATCAGGAACACGATAAACAAAAAGGAACCACTTTCTGAGAGGTAAGTACTAAGAAATTATTCATCCATTTCAGTTTCAACACATAAAGTTGCAAGCCAGTGCCAAAATGAGAGACAATTTAATCTAACAAGTTAATCTGGAGTTCGTATGCAAGATCGCCATATGTCAGCTGCCATCAAAACGTACGACCTGCTCCACATGCAATTTACAATTGTGAAAAATCAATGAGAGTGTTCGACATTTTTTTTTTTTTTCCCTTTCCCTTAAACAAAATCAAAACTTCCTGAATAGCAAAATTGCTCTCATGACTTGATGCACAAAGAAAAACAAAAACGAAATAAGAGGGAAAAGAAACCATAAGATAAGACAAATTCCGGATAGAAAGATACATCCAGGTACCACGATCAAATATTTGGCGGGATGGATCGGATAGAACGGATACCTTGGCGGCGATCGCACGGAGGTATTTGGCACGAGCAGCACCGGAGGTGCGGGCCCAGTCCTTGCCCCGGTTCCTGGTCAGAGCCCTCCGGGCGGCGGCCACCGCCAGCTCCACGTCCTCCGCCGTCGCCGCGGGTATGTCCCCTGGAAAACCCCAAACCTCTATCAGCATCCAGGTGTTCGAGACGAGGTTTCGATACAATAAAAGAAGAATGGGGAAAGAAAGGCAAAGAAGCGACCGATGGGCTCCTCGGTGGCAGGATTGATGACGGGGATTCGCTTCTGGCGGACGGGGTCTCTCCATTCGCCGTCGATGAAGAGCTGGCGGCGAGGGATCGCGCCCGACATGCTTCTCAATTGCAGAGACTCGTGGTTGAGTGGGAAAGAGAAAAAGAGTGAGTCCGGACAAGAGATGGTGCGCTATAAAGCGACGAAAGTGATGGTGCCGTACGAATACACGCATACAAAAAGAGGTATTTTTCAGGTCATTCGAGTGGAAGAAGGTGCCGATTTCTTGTACATCCTAAAATACTTTAGATCGATCAATCTTTATATTATCATTTATTTATAAGATATATATCAAAATCTTAATCCATTATCTGAGGTTGATTTTATCTCCGATGATATATGCACGATCTTCGATGATCTCTTGATCGCCGTAGCCTCATAATGTATGATTAGATGAGTTGAAATCTTTGATGAATATTTCGAGAACTGTAGTTCTATAAGAGATGAATTGATTGGATCATGGATTGTGTTGAGTCTCGAAGCTTTTTTATTCTGATCAATGATATCTTATTGGAATTTATCCACTCATTAGTCGATCTTTGCCAAGGGTGCTTTGTCTCTCCCGACTTGATCAATTTGTGCATTGATGCTCTTTCTCGAATGTTGAGGACGGCGATTCAAGGACAGATGCTAGAGCCCTACTAGCCCACTCTTGGGGTGCTACCGCTCTTGCACTTTTTTTTATAGACGATTATCTCCTCATTGAACAAGACTTGGTTCAGAGTGCAGAATGCTTTGCTTTCATTATCAAGGCATACTGTTAGACGTTTAACCAATTGGTGAATTTTTGGAAGTTTACTATCATTTTCACCCATAGAACGAGGATCTAGATGAAGCAGGTGATTCGTGAGAGATCGAGGATCCAGAAGTAGATCGGGACCTTGACCTATCTGGGGATTTTGATTATGGATCGGCATCTTTGAAAAGCCGAGTGTAGATCTATGAAGCAGCTGGTTCAGGATCGTCTTGAGAGTTGGCAAGTTAACACTCTCTCTATGATGGGCAAGACAACTCTTGTGAGGTCCGTGCTCAATTTCATTCTGGTGTATCTCTTGGTAAATATGATTGTGCTGACTTCGTATCTCAGAGGACTAGAGCAGCGATTTCAGAACTTCCTGTAGGGATCGGGGCACAATGGTCATCGAATTCACCTACCATCTTGAGAGGCAGTTTGCCAACTTGTGAGGAATGGAGGTCTAAAGATTCAGTTCCCATTGGATAGGAGAGAGATTTTGATCGCTAGACATGCTGTCAAATATCTTATCCAACCTGATTACCTTTAGAATAAGGTGATGAGAGCCTAATATAAGGCGTGGTGCTAGGGATCCTAGATCCAGACCACTCGTGGTTGCTCCTTCATCTAAAGAAAATTTGTGCTCGTAGGCCAGATGTTCTAGCATAGGATAGATGGTTGATTAGAGACGAAACTTCGATGAATGTAAGTCAGGATACCTAGATCTCGAGCCTACCCCTCTCCCACTGGCCGACTTACGTCAGTAGTGAGATGGATGGTTATCTATGGGTTTGTGACCTTATCACTGCTCCAGAGATTACTTGTCTTCTTGGTAGTACTCTCGTTGATTGGATCCTCACCACTCCAATTTCGGTTCATTCCAGTCAAGACTTGAGGGTGTGGGGTCATTTTTTGTTGTCCGAGGGTTTCTTTGAGGGATTTGTCTCATATATATGGGTCGGTGATGGATAGGATAATCGAGACTGCTTGGATTTAGAAAATGGCAGCCTATCTCAGAGTGAAGCTCTTTCTTTGAAAGCTTGCTTGAGGCCGACTCTGACGTATACTTTTCAAAGATAGGGGTATGGAGATTTTGCCTTTTTGTCCGATGTGCAGATTGGAGGATGAGTTGATGGAGCATGCCATCCTATGTTATCCAAGGGCAAGGTTGATATGGAGACAGGCGAGTGACCACCCATGGAAGTTAAGCAGTGGCTCGTGGTTGGAGTCTCTTCTAAGCGCGTTCCATCAAAGCACGGCTAAGGTGTGACCTCCGCTCGGGGAGGTCAGATGGCTTACATCGCCTATCAAATCTGGCTTTTCAAAAATTATTTGATTTTTTAGGATGAGGTGGTACCTGTTGAGCAAGTGTTGAAGAAAGCCATTTGCTTGGCTATGGAGTATTACCAGTTCAATGTCGTTACCATGCCTCTTGATACCTCTAATCCTTAGGACTCCTATGTTGCTCTTGCAGCAAACCAGAGGGTTATCTTCATCTCTTTGGAGTTCTCTCCCTTAAGGTCTGTCAAGATGAATTTTGATGGTAGTGTCGAAAATAGTAGGAGTGGTGCAGGATTTATCATCCAGGCTCTGATACTAGATTGCTAGCAGTTGGAGGCTTCCATCTTTTTGAGTCTTTAATATTAGGATTAGAATTTTATATTATCTAGGTAGGAATTATCTATATCAGATAGAAGCTTCGGATGGAGTGAATTTTTATTGAGGATGATTCTGTAATTATCATTGATTGGATACAAGATAATACGAAGTAGTTGGAGGCACATCCATGATATATGGATTTTATTGCTGTAGTATTAGTCTGATATATTTTTTGGAAGATAAATAGTATGATAAATTGAATTACTGCTTATGTGAAGTGCATTCTGGAGACTGCGTTTGGAAGTAGAGTGGTGCATGCCCGTCGCCGCATGGAATTTTTTTTTTGTAGCTCGGCTTCAAGGGCTGCCCGTTATTCTCATGCTAGGCTGGCATGGCCACTCATCTGTAAAATATATATATAGAAGAACGCTGGGTCCGAGGCGTGGCGACGCTACCGAGTCATTCGACAAAACGTATCATATTTGGAAAGTATTCGCATTAAAGAAAAAAAATAAAAAAAAGAGAGTATCATCTAACTCGGGTTTCACAAATATAATTTTCTTTGATATATCATTATTTTATCCAGATAGAATCTGTAAATTTATTATTTTTAATCTCCTTTGCTTTTCGTGGCTGTGAAGCGGGCACGGTGGATGGAGAAATTATTGCATGCACCAGGTGCAAGTGAATCAAGGCAAATCGAGACAAATGCACGGTGGATAGCGTACAATCGAAAATTGATGAAATACAAGGGTTAACGTGGCGTGTTGTCCACCGTGGGATATGCGCGGTCCAAGTGCACCCGGTGCATGAAATAATTTCTCCCGTGGATGGGCTGGCACGTGCGACTTTTCCGAGAGTGATTTGCGAGGTCTGCTGAAGTGGCCCAACCACCACGAGGGTAGCCGAATAAAAAAGGATGTTATTAATATGTTTGGTGATAACGATCGAAGATTTAAAAATATTTCCATACCACGCCAGGCTCGTTTAGAATCCCGGCCGTCTCATTGGCATTGCACGCTTAAGTTTGGCAAAATAAGTCATCTGCTGCATGCGAGACGTGTGAATAAATGAGCCACTAGTTTCTTTATAGTTCTGCATACTTTGTTCCGTAAGTGAAACTTCCATGGATCATCTGACACATATAACGTGAACTAGTAGATCTGATGACAACTGGTTATTGACTTTATACATGGATGTTACATCTCATGGTCGGGCTAATTGATAGCCGATGATCGCAACATCTAGTTAGGTTGCTGTCGACCACTGATGTAGCTCAAACTGTCAGCCTGATTTCTTGTTAGATTGTATTTGGGGCATTGAGCTAAAGTCATTGGCTACCGAACCCAACTGAAATCTGTATAACAAAGATCCCAATCTAACCCGGCCATCGCCCAAACTAAATTTAAGCTTAACTTGTGGATTAAAATCAAGATAAAACCTAAGCTAGTCGAGTCCTAAATTGTATTTGGTCCGATATTTATGCGTGAAGTTTGAATTATAATTAGCCCAGTTTCTTTTGAACTGAGAAAATTTTGTGCCGATTTGTTAGTCGTGGTGATTTTACTTCACTCTTGAAGTGATGCCAAGCCATAACTTATATATAATGCCAAGCCATTGGACCATAGGACCATGGGACCACCTCAACTTCGGGTCGGTTTAAGGGCAGGCCTTGAAGAATTTTCGACTGAATTTGGGCTTTCAATATAGAGCCTATATCGCTTAAGCCGGAGCTCAAACAAAGCTCGAAACGGAGTTCGAACTCAAACTTGGATCCAACCTGAACTTGGGCCCAAAATGAAGTTGGGGCTTAGATATTTGTTCATGAGCAATGTCTTTTTTAAATTATCTTATCAATTTACTTTTCTAGTAAGCGTGAAGAAAATCATCGGATGGTTGCTAATGTGAAGCTATAGTATTTTGTCAAAAATATATGAACCTATAGGACGAAAGATTGAAAGATTAAGCTTGAACTAGGTTTGAGCTAGTCCAATTTTTAGCCTAAAAAGATAATTTGGATCAGTCCAATTAGATTCATGATAATGCATGCCACGACAATCAAAGTGATTGAAATGATTAGTGTTGGTGCAGAATCTGGTTGTTGCCGGATTCAGCTAGAGTGGAGGAGGACGAGGTCGCCACTGATGATCTGTAAAATAAAGTTTCGTCCGGAGCCGATGGGGGTGGCTCCGACAAGATCCTCCGACAATCAAGTCAGCTCTTCTGGCCAACAGAAATAGAATGCTCTGAAATGAGTTCGGCAGAGTTTAGAAAAAGAGAGGAGAGCTTAGAGCCCCGCGTAAGCGTATCTGGAGGATCCCATTTTATAAGCGGAGCTTAGAGCGGGTTGATGGTAATGGCCATACCGTCCGATCGTGGGCTGCTCGGAGCCGCATGGAGTTTGGTACAGAGAGGAAGGCAATGTCAGACGGATAATGACAGCCATACTGGTGGATCGTGGGCCGCATGGGGCTGATTACGAAGAGAGTGGTGTCACCAGTAATAGTGGCCATGTCATCCGATCGCGTCGCCTGTGGCAGACTGATGGTGATAATTTATCCAGATTTAATAGTCATGAGTCTGAGAAAGCAGGTATTGATTGGTGGACTTTGGCATGTATCAATTCCAGAGGAGTTCGGACTCCTAAAGGAGTTCGGTCGAAGGGAGAGTTCGGAAGGAGTTCGGTCGAAGAAAAAATTTGGAGGAAGTTTGACTCCCGCAGGCATCTGGCTGGAAGAGCGTGGAGGAAGTTCGGCTCTCGCAGAAGTCCGACTGAAGCTCGATCGCTGAGGAGTTCGATCGGATGAAGGAGTTCGGCTAAGAAACTCGGCCGCTGAGGAGTTTGAAGGAGCTCGACTGCTGAGGAGTTCGACCAGCTGAAGGAGTTTAGCTAAGGTCCGACCGCTAGGAGTTTGAAAGAGCTCGACCGTTGAGAAGTTCAGCCGACTGAAGGAGTTCAGCTAAGGCCTGACCGCTAGGAGTCCGAAGGAGCTCGACCGCTGAGGAGTTCAATCGGTTGAAGGAGTTCGGCTAAGACTCAGGCGCTGAAGCTCTTCCGCAACTATCGATTGCATTAAGCTGAGGATCGAACTAGACTTCGATAGGAGCGAAATTTATCCCCAAAAATAGTCCCCCCCACTCCCGAGTTCGAAACTCAAGAAAGGAAGTGTAGAAAAGGCAACTGTCGAAGTCCTCTTTCGGATACCGTGCTGGTTCAGATTGAAGCTTGGGGGAGATTTCATCTCCAACCAAAGTTGATGTTGAAGTTGAAGCCCGAGGAAGATCTCATCTTCAGCCGAGGTTGAAGAAGATCTCGTCCCCTACGATCAAGGTCGGAGGTTGAGCTCCTCGGGGGCGATATTATCTCCAGCAGTCGAGGCTGACTCGGAGGAGATCTCCTCTCCTGCAGCCGAGGTTGATTTGGGCGCTCGGAAGAGATCTGATCCCTGGCCGAGGTTGATGCAGTCGCTCGGGAGAGATCTTATCTCTAGCCGAGGTTGTCTCCGATCTTATCTCTGGCCGAGGTTATCTCGGTCGCTCGGGAGAGATTTTATCTCTGGTCGAGGTCGACCTGGACCCTTGGAGGAGATCTTATCTCCTACGGTCGAGGTCGCTGTAAACCTTCGGAAGAGATCTTATCTCCTACAGTCGAGGTTGCCTCAGGGGCTCGGAAAAGATCTTATCTCTGGTCGAGGTTATCTCGATCGCTCAGAAGAGATCTGATCTCAAGTTGAGGTTATCTCGATCGCTCGGGAGAGATCTTATCTCTGACCGAGGTTGGATCTTATCTCTAGCCGAGGTTGTCCTAATCACTTGGGAGAGATCTTATCTCTGGCCGAGGTTGAAGGACCTTGATCGGTTCATGTTAAGATGAGGTTCTCCTCCTGTTCCTAGCATGATCACTATTGACTGCTTCTTTCTGGTAGTGCATCTCCGAATTTCTTATGTTTCAGGATCGTGGTAGCATTGTTCCTCTGAGTTTCTTCAAGTGATAAGCTTCGGATCGGATGACCTCCTCTATCTCATGCTGGCCTCCTCAATTTGGATCAAGCTTCTCTTAGCTTTGATGCTGGGAGATGACGAATCGCCAAAGTACCAAGCTCTCAAAGATAGCATCGATGATTCCAGGAGGTGGCCGATCTCCTTGTCGTTCCTCCCTCATTGATGGTTCTAGCTTTCGGGGGAGGACTTCTGTGCGTCCTTCAGTCAGGGCTTTCTTGATGATGAGCTCGAGGGGGAGTTCGACCTCGCTTGCACTAAGAGGTCGTGAGCGCGGTCGAACTTTATTCTATCCTCTAGTGAAATCTTTGTCGAAGCTTCCTTGATGATGAGCTCGAGGGAGAGTTCGGCCTCGCTTGCACTGGAGAGGCCGTGAGTGCGGCCGAACTTCATTCCGCCTTTCAGTGAAATCTTTTAGAAAAGAACTTCTGCTCTCTTTTTCTCCTTTCTAAGGGCGGTTGGTATGCTAGGCCAAATGATCTTTCTTAAGGTCGGTTTCTGGCATCCTGATGGTGGGTTTGCTGGCAAAGTCATTGCCGGAGGCTGCCGCATGGCCTACATCATCTTGGCAAGGCCACAAACCTGCTGGATCAATAGATTGAACTGCTCCATATCTACTGCGGCTTCAGGTGGAGCTTGGGTTGCCGAGGTTGAAGCGAGAGCAGATGGACCTGGCAATGAGGCCGCCGATCATCGAGTCGAAGCTTTCTTGGGAGGCATTCTTTCTTCGAAAAAGAACTCTAAAGAGGAAGAAGAGAGATCTCCTGAGAAGGAAAAGAGAAATCATCGTCGAGCACTTCTTTAAGAATAAGGGGTCTTAAGAACACCTCAAGAACAGAGGTAGCCCTTCCTCTAGTGCCAAATCTGTTGGTGCAGAATCTAATTATCACCGGATCTAGCTGGAATGGAGGAGGACGAGGTCGCCGTCGGTGACCTACAAAATAAAATCTCGTCCGAAGCCGATGGGGGTGGCTCCGGCAAGATCCTCCGACGATCAAGTCAGCTCTTCCGACCAACAGAAATGGAGTGCTCTGAAATAAGTTCGGTAGAGTTTAGAGAAGGAGAGGAGAGCTTAGAGCCCCGCGTAAGCGTATATGGAGGGTTCCTTTTTATAAGCGGAGCTTAGAGCGGGTTGATGGTGATGGCCATACCATTCAGTTGCGGGCCGCTCGGGGCCGCATGAAGTTTGGTACGGAGAGGAAGGCATCATCAGGTGGATAGTGACAGCCATATTGATGGATCGTAGGCCGCATAAGACTGATTATGGAGAGAGTGGTGTCGTCAGTAGTGGTGGCCATGTCATTCGGTCGCATCGTCTATGGCAGACTGATAGCGACAGTTCATCCAGATTTAATAGTCGTGGCTCTGAGAAAGCAGGCATTGATTGGTGGACTTCGGCATATATCAATTTTAGAGAAGTTCGGACTCCTAAAAGAGTTCGGCCGAAGGGGGAGCTCGGAAGGAGTTCGGCTTCCATAGGAGTTCGACCGAAGAGAAAGCTTGGAGGGAGTTCGGCTCCTGCAGGTGTCTGGCTGGAAGAGCGCGGAGGAAGTTCGGCTCTCGCGGGAGTCCGACTGAAGCTCGGTCGCTGAGAAGTTCGGTCGGATGAAGAAATTCGGCTAAGGAACTCGACCGCTGAGGAGTCCGAAGAAGCTCAACCGCTGAGGAGTTCGATTGGCTGAAGGAGTTTGGCTAAAGCCCGACCACTAGGAGTCCGAAGGAGCTCGGTCGCTGAGAAGTTCGGTTGGCTGAAGGAGTTCCGCTAAGACTCGGGCGCTGAAGCTCTTCCATGGCTATCGGTTGCATTAAGCTAAGTATCGAACTGGACTTTGACAAGAATGAAATTTATCCCCAATAGTTAGTATTTTCATTATTTTTTTAATTATTTATTTTTTTGTAATGGGAACAATGGAAGTCCTGTAGGTATAAATTAGAAGTAACTAAAGTTTGAAACTTGATTGCTATGACTAAAAGCAGATTTTACCAAAGATACTATGTGAGTACTCATAATCGGCTTTTTTTTTTTTTTTTTTGTGGTATGATACGGTCAATTCTGCTTTTACAAAATACAAAATAATGAACAATTAGTAATATCATTAATTTTTATATTAATTTAGTAACACTTATAAAAATATTTTTATTTAATATAGTTTAATACGATAATAAACTTTTTATAAATAATATTATATTATTATTTTTTAATTAAGAACTATATTTGGTAAGAGCCTTACTTATTATCTAAATAAGGAGCTCTACTAATGACATTATTAAAATAGGCATTCATGTAGCAAATGGAGAGCTCACATCAAGTAGAGACTCTACTTTAATCCAGATTAATGATATCACTCCTATATTTTTTAAACGTATGAGAAAACTACTAAGAATGATAATATCCCTATGCATATAACAACAGAGCCAATACATATACATATTGCATGTTGTCTTTAAAATCTGTCATTCTTTCTCAATTCAAATTCATTGCAAATATATCACATTTAATTATAAATATAAAGAACTTATAGATAACAACAGCATATGCCAATAAAAGTTGTGTTACTTTTATTATGGAGTAGGAATAGATCCAAAGCAAGAATCCGTGAGGAGGGGGAGATAGAGTTACCTCTAAAATGAATTTCATTTTCTTCTTCTTCGTTTTTCTTGTTTCTTGTTTTGGTTAGGACGGCTACATTAACAAGCTCTCGCATAAATCTAACCACTCTTGCCAGTCATCAAGATATCCCAAAGATGCCTGGGGATAGCAGATATAGACTCCCACAGCATAGGTTGGCCACATGAGTGGTGATCAAGTTAGAAGCAGCATTGTTAACCTCCTCATAGATATGATTCGCTTCAAAGGAGGTGAGAGACAAGATAAGCCTCTATATATCTATTAACGATGGGTATTCATCCATCTTCTAATTCGCTTGGTCATTAATGCATGCAAGAGTTATTGTTTTAGAATCCCCTTCAAAAATTATGTTGTTTGCCTTCAGGATGGTAGCGGTATAGATTAAACCCTTCCAAAGGAATCGCAGTATCATAGAAAGAAGTCTCACCCACAGCTACCGAGGAGATGAACTTTTGAATAATAAATCCTGCTCAATCATTCAGTCCTCTCCCCCTCAAACTGCTATCTTAATTCATCTACAGATGTTAGCTCATACCGACAAGTTAATTCCAGAGAATGGTTCAAATTATTCATGTTCAAATGCTTGAGAATGCACAATGCATGGGACCTGTTGACGCAAAAATTGGTCATCGCCGGAATTCGCTGGAGTGGAGGTCGATGAGGTCGCCGTCGGAGACCTGAAAAACAAAGTCTCACCCAAAGCCAGTGGGGGGTGGCTCCGGCAGGATCCTTTGACGATTAAGTCAGCTCTGGCCAACAGGAATGGAGTGCTCGGGAATGAGTTCCGCTGAACTTAGAGAAGAAGAGGAGAGCTTAGAGCTTAGAGATTAGAGTTTGCATATCTGGAGGGTCCTTTATAGGCGGAGCTTAATTGATGGTGGCGGCCATACCGTCTGATAGCGAGCCATTGGGGCCGCATGGAGTTCGGTATAAAAAGGAAGGCATCGTCAGGTGGATAGTGACAGTCATACTAGCAGGTCATGGGCCGCATGGGACTGGTTATGGAGAGAATGGTGTCGCCAGTAGTGGCGGCCATGTCGTCCGGTCTCGTCGCCTGTTGCAGACTGATGGCAACAGTTCGTCCAGAGGAGTTTGGACTTGTAGGAAAGTTCGACCGAAGGGAAGCTCGGGAGGAGCTCGGCCGCAGAGGAGTTCGGCTGGCTGAAGGGGATGTCTGGAAGAAGTCCGACTCCTGAAGAAATTCGGCCGAAAAGGAAGCTTGGAGGGAGTTCGGCTCCCGCAGGCGCCTGGCTGGAATGATGCGGAGAGAGTTCGGCTCTTGCGAGAGTCTGACTGAAGCTCGACGGTTGAAGAGTTCGGCTAAAGTCCGACTGCTGGGGAGTCCGAAGGAGCTCGGCCGCTAAGCAGTTCGGTCGGCTGTAGGAGTTCGGATAAAGTCCGACCGCTGGAAGTCCGAAGGAGCCCGACCGCTAAGCAGTTTGGTTGGCTGTAGGAGTTCGGCTAAAACCCGACCGCTGGGAGTTCGAAGAAGCTCAGCCGCTAAGCAGTTTGGCCAGCTGAAGGAGTTCGGCTAAAGTCCGTCCGCTGGAGCTCTTCCGTGGCTACCGACCGCTTCAGGCTGAGCACCGAACTAGAATTCGACGGGAGCGAAATTTATCTCCAACAGAACCTTTTTGAGAAATGTCCAATTTACTATGAACTACTTGCAACGCTTATGACGCTCCCCATGACATGTCACTTCTCCACGAAGATATGTCACAACACAAGACAACCCTCCTGGTGTCAAATTGGGATCTTTTGCAACAAATCTGCACTCGTGACCAACGAGCAATCATATACAAGCGTCAACTGAGGGTTCAATCAATGTGAACACAATTTGGAGTCGGAGCATTGTCAATCACCCTTAAAAAATTGTCAATCTTCTTTTCTGGGAAGGCAATAAATTTTAGAGTTCTCATTTATGAAGAATGCCAAACTTTATTACATTGTGGGAAGCACAGTGCAATTATAAACTGCAATGTTTCAGTATGTACAAGGTCACAACGATAAAAGGAAAAAAGGATTATTGCTTTCACAATGTCTACAACCCGGCTTTCATAAGGGTCTGGTCGATGAGACTATCTGGATCTCAAGGCATTGAATGCAGAAAATATGAACTCCACTAAATGCAGGATGGTTTAGCGACTCCTCTAATCTCCACTTTGAATTTCCTGCAAGGGCGCCATATCCTCCATCTTTGAGTTCCTGAGGAGCAATTCTAGTAACTGCTCCGCTCAACTTGTCACCAAATTCTGTATGTGCGATATCATTCCACCTTAACTATGCAGATCTGAAATTGATAAAAGGAATAGGTTGCCCAAATTTCAGTGGTCCTCGAAAGGCAGAAAACATGAGATGTTATAGAGAAAATATATACCGAGATAACTATAGAGTGTGACAAATCTTTAAACCGGCTGCTTTGGTTTTCCAACTTGCCAAAGTAGTCTCATTGTTACTTAATGATTCTCAGGGTGAAGACACACAGATGTTGATTGCTTTTACCATTTGTTTGTTTTGGCAAAAAAATGTTCATGTAGAAATGCCACAGAGAAAAAGGGAATATCTTTTGTGAACGAAGTGAGAAGTCAGTTATTTACCTAATGTTTTGTGAAACCTCATCTTGCTTCTTGCCTTCTTGGTTGTGTATCATTCCAGTATCATGAATCATGCTCTTTAGTGTTCTTTGTGAATTAACCTCTGTATTCCCTCCTGACTGAGGGTTAATCTCTGCTAATGGATTGACAAATCCACCCTGAAGACCAAACCGTTGCTTATCCCACTTGTAAGGCCCCCTACCTTCCTTGTCAGCTAGGTTCTGCATTTCAGAAATGGATAACCTAGAGGAATATCTGCCTTCGGATCTTCTCCAAAATTTTGAGCTTAGGAATTCAGCACCAGGTAATCTGCAGCATGTATTTACTCCAGGATCATTGTTTGATATCCTTCCAGAAGTAAGTGCTAAACCACGAGAAATCTCATCCAGTGCCATCTCTAGGCCATGCACACGAGTCTCCAGAGATTGTATGCCATTTTGAGAGCTCCCAATGAACCTCTATGAAACCCAAAAATAAAAGTACAATGTGAATATTTGCATTTACAATGCAAGGTCAAATTAGGCAGAAATTCATTTCATCAAAATTAAGGAATATGACAAAATTGGTGCAGACTCTTTTAGGCCTTAAGAATATCAGAAGAAGAGGCAACGACAGCCAAGAAACCAAAAATTTCAGATAGAAGGCAAAAAAAAAAAAGGGGGGGATCAGGTTTGAAAAAAGAAATCATGTCTGATTAAGAAAAATAAAGCAATGCTCCATTACCTACCGTACATACCATTTGTTGTGCTACCTGTTAGTCTCATTTTAGCTACAGTAGCTCAAATACTAATGAGGCATTTATAGTGAACTGAATTTAGCGACCAAACAAACAATCTGAAGGTGAAGGTCTCATCATTATGGTGATTGGCAAAAGAAGCAATCCTTTTCCCAGATGTGATTTCTTGTTAATCAGCATGGAAAATGAAATGCTTGGTCCTGTCATAGATGAAACAATTTTCAGATTTGTTTCTCCATGTTGCCACCATACAAGATCCTAGACTCCCAAAAAAAGTTATTCACAATATATATATATATATATATATATATATATATATATATATATATATAGAGAGAGAGAGAGAGAGAGAGAGAGAGAGAGTAGCTTCAGAATATATCAGGAATTGGATCAAAATTCTCATCAGAATTCCAACATAACTCATTCTGCATTATATACTCAAAAATTTTGATCCAGTTTCGGATAACAATCTGCAGAAAGTTATCTTCTACTTGTACAGACAGGCTACAAGCTATGACAGCCATGGCATTTCATAGAAATTGGATTGAACAATGAACATTCCTGGTGGAACTCACTTTGTTCCAGAAAAAGGATATTGTATTCTTGGAGTCACAAACAATAATATTATAATCAAACAGGAAAAGTTGTTTCACATCCTGATTTGGATAATTTGATTATATTAGAATTAATTAGAAGATATTCGCCCAAATCATAGCAGAATAATGGTAACTCTTTAGGGAGATGTTATCTGGTAATTCTCTTACTGAATCCTTGTGGACTAAATGAAACTTTATACCAGGAGGTGTTACATCCTGTGTATCATCTATCCTCTGACTAGACATCGATGTTTGTTTTGTGTTTCCTGGAATCCTCTCCAAAAAGTAGATCTTTCCCATCAGTATGCTAACTCTTATAGCCAGGTACTAAATATCTGCTACAAGCTGACAAGCATACTATATATGCAAGAATATCTTATCCAATCCAATAGAACTAGATCTATACTGTCAGTGCAAACTTTCTTGTGCTGCTTTTTTTGTCCCCAACATTCCAAATGTAGCCATTAGCTAACCAGCATGTCACTCCCTATTGTCCAAGAAAAGTTCTCCAAATTTTTTAACAGACTTCCTATAAGCATGTTGCTGGATTAAACTTTAAGAGAACATCCCAAAGCACAGCCTTCAAAAAAAAAATATAATGATGTGCTAGAAATTTCAATACTCAAAAAATTATTTAACTGCTAATTTATTTCTCAAGAACTAGTATACATAAATTATAGGGTTTCTTGTGTACATACCCTCCTAAATATTAATATTCTCATGAATATCCTTCCAAAATTGATATTTGAATGTATATCCTCATTAAATACTTATTTTGCATGTATGCCCTACTTTTTCCTTTCTTTGCCTATGTACTCACACTATCTAATGCTGTTAAAAAATTTAGCAGTTTAAAAATTTGATATGACTGAAATACCCTTAAGGTTAAACATACAAAAAGAAATATTTATAAGGGCATACATGCAAATCATAATTTCATAAATGTATTCATGTAATTTTATATATTTAAAAGGGTATATATGCAAAAAAAATAATTTTATTTTTATTTATTTTAACTTGTTTTAACACTCAAATTAGTCTAGTAGTTACCAGCTTCAGACGTAAAAATGAAATTTCATAATTAAATTAATTTTTAATTTAAATAAAAATGATTTTGGCTAATAACATCAGCTAAATTGTTATGTGAAAGGTATTTGTGCAAAAATAATATTTTGTAAGGGTATGCATGCGAATATTAAATTTAGGGGGGTATTCACAAAAATTCCAATATTTAGAAGGGTATGTATGCAAAAAACCCAAAAATATACTACATATTAAGCCATGATTACAAGGTTAAATCATGAAGAAAACTGCTTTCTAAGCACATTGTATACATAAAGTTCTGAACTTATATGAATCCTAAGTCAAGACCACCTGTGTCTTAGAACTACATTCCGGGTCCTTTATGCGTGTAAGTTTCATAAGTTTATTTTAGTAATCTAGTATTTAGAAGCAATAAAGGGAAAAAAGTAAGTTTGGATTCTCTAAGATCTGGTCCACAAGATTCTTGGTTTCTTCAAAGTTAACAGGCAATAATATGAATATTGTAGAAACTAGCCTCTTCAATTTCAAAAACCATGGTCGATAAACAGGATCAGCTGAAATGTGTCTCATACCAATCGAAATCAACATATGAACTCTCAACCGTGCAGACACAAAATTCTGTACAACCCAAGTGCTTTCAGCAGCAAACCCAAGGTATGGCTACAAACTTGGTTTGGATAGTGTAATATGGAATAAGATGCTTATGAAGAAGTCAATGCTGGAAGGTTCCATAGAACCTCAAAACTATCTAGCTGCATATAAATCAGGAAAGCATGGACTTGGTACTGTGTTACCAATTCATATCCATCAAAACATTTGTACGAAAAATATGTAATAACTATAATTTTACTATATTTTCGATGATACACGAGAACTCTCGAAAAAAAGAAAAAAAAATCTAAAGTTGTTGTCGGCATATAAAGAGAAGTTACCTGGAGAAGGTCTAACAGACTGGACTGTTGGCTCTCAATCTGAACCAACTGCATGCGAATCAGAGACAAGTCACTATCCTTGTGTGCTGGATTAAGATCATAGGTAGTATTGTCAGCTCCTGCAGTTGATTTGATACTCCCAGCATCTTGAAATGGAACCACGCGCGATGCAGACTTCAACCCAGCCAACTTGCTTCCCTTATCCTCGCAGTTCTTTTCAAAAAGCACCCTTCTTGCTTCTAACCTGGATCTCACATTGCCCTCTATTCCTCCTTGTTCCTGACCTTTCATAATTGTATCTTCACTCACAACTTTAACCGAAGGAGTGTTGGGAATAGCAATTTCAACTCTCCAATCAGAGTTCTGCTTACTGTTGGTTTTACGGAACAATGGAGGGGACAATTTCTTGTTCCTAATCGGAGGAGTTCTCTTTCTAGTTGTAGGAATGGGTGAGGCAGCAGGTGGAGGTGATCTGCTGGATGAGAATCTGCTCTTCCTTGCGATAAAAGAAGCAGATTGCACAGAACTAGAACTTACTGAAGCAGTTGGGTATCTCCCATCACTTGCACTTTCTGTCCCATCCAAAATCACAAGCAGAGAAGAAATATTCAGAAATCCCCTTATCAGATATCAGAAATTCATTTATTCATGTAATTAGTTGAGTCCATGCATTCATTTCATCTAGAATATTTACATATCAATTGCAGTTAAAATATCTCGATATTATTATAGTAACAGAACCAGCTACTATTTTGAAAGTTCATAGAAATTAAGAGTCAAAATTGCGAATCAGTACATTAATTGATCCAGAATAAATACATATAAAATGTAACAAAATTTTTCAAAAACTATCATTGTCAGGGATGCGGGTAATCTTCAATTGCGCCTCCTGGATGAGATGGGAACAGATTGAAAGAGAAAGAGAAGTAAAATTTTGAAAAAAAGAAGACTAATTCATTACCTCCGGGAGAAGGGTTGGACTGCGACGGGGATGCTGGCAGGGCATTGGAATCACCATCAGGAGCTGCTGGAATATCCTTCCACAGCTCCAGCATCCGATTCATAGAATCACGAACGATCTTCACCTGCATTGTGGAAATTAGAACAGACGCGGAAGAACGCTGTCAGATCTACAGATCCAATTTAAACTTGGATAAGATGGCGAGATCTTGGAGCAGAGACGACCTTATCGAACCTCCGGTTCTCGAAGGACGAGAGGCAAGACGCCTTGAATCCAGCTAGCCGATCCTTCTCGGAGACCGCGAGGAGGGAGAGAGCCTCGGCGGCGGCCTTCCGGGCGGCCCAGTCCTCGCTGGTGAGGAATTCAGCGAGGCAGGGGACGAGGAGGCCTAGGAGAGCCGGGGTGCAGGCCCCGCCGGCGCCAGCGACGCTACCGAGGAGGGAGATCAGGGCAGGCTTGGCCTTGAAGGCGTTGCTCCGGAGGAGCTTCACGAGGCGCGGGAGCAGGCGCTGGAGGTGGTGGACGAGATCCGGGGCGGCGGGGGCGGCCGCGTCGACGGCGGCAGCGAGGCAGAGGGCGGAGGCGATCTGGGCGCAGTGGTCCTGCTCGTGGAGGAGAGCGTCACCGAGGGGGCGGAGGAGGACGGGAGCGACGGCGGCAGGGTGGGTGGCGGCCATGGAGCGGACTGCGTCGACGCAGGCGGCGCGGACAGAGGAGTCCGGGTCGCGGATGCGGCGAAGGGCGGCGGCGAGCATGCGGGGGAGGTGCGGCGCGAGAGACGACGCCGGGTGAGAATTAGAAAGAAGCGAGATCAGGCGGAGCGAGTGGCGACGGAGCGGGGTCTTGTCGGTGGGGCGGGTGTCGGCAATGGCAGATAGAAAAGGCGAGAAAGAATCCGGCGTTAGCGACTTGGCAATGGACTCGAGCTCGGAGGCGGCCATGGCCTCGGTGTCGCGGTCGGACAGCTTGGTGAGGCACCGGTTCACCCGCTGCCTCATGCCGTCGCCGCTGCCGCTGGGTTGTGGTTTGGACGCCATGAGGAGTGAGTGAACGACCGACTCCACTTCTTGGAGTAGGGAAAAGGAAAAAACTAGAAAGCAAGAGCTTTCTTTCTTTTTTTTTTCCCCCTGTTATCCTTCTTGTTTTGTTGTCTATTGATGCATTGGTGCCACCTGGTTCACTTCACCTTGTTGTCATTAATGAACGTAGTACATTGAGAACATGATGACGACGACGGTGGGAGTGGAAGAGGCGAAGAGGTAGAAGGGAAAGGCATATGGACAAGAGGCATTCGCGGCGCCGTTGGAGGGGGTGGTGCCGGGGCGGTGTAAGTGGAGAGTACTGCTTTAACTACTAAATAGGTAGGTTATTAGTGGGTGGTGGTTAGGAATTGGGAGAATGGGGAAAGGAAGCTTTATTGGATGGAGGGATGGAGGGATGGAGGCGTACCGTCTCTTGACCTAGCTCTAGCAGCTACGTAACGTTGTAGCTTCAAGTTTGGAAAGGAGTGATGAGAAATTGACGGTTCCTCTGAATACCATGCTGCTATATATTCTGTTTTTAAACTTTTATCTTTACATAAAAATAGAGCACATGGAACGGCATGTGAGGATAAAGTTAGATCTAATAGACAAAGGGAGTGGATAATGAATTACCAAAAAAAAAAAAAAGGAGTTGATGGTGCATTTAAGTGAAATAAAGTTTGCTCAAAAACTATTTATTATTAGTTTCTACGATGGGCAGTCCCATGCGACATGCCAAATTGGAAATGTTTGATCAAATACGTGCACATGGACAATCCTTCGAAACATATTGGATTAGAAAAAACTCGTGCAAGATATAACTCAGAGTCAAGGAATTTTGTTTTCATAATGCAGTGATACTAAATTTAATGACGGTTATGCAGTCGGAATAATATTTACAGCATAATTATAGCGGATAAAAAAAAAAATAGAAAATTGCAATAGTAATCCTACGGGGAAGACATGTGTCGCGTCAATCTCTACCTTTGAAAAAGAGGCATCCTTTCGCCAGGTGGTCAATGGTCCCTCCTACCAGCGGTGTATGGCATCCGTATTCATCCACAGCTACAGTCCCCTTCATTTTTGATAATCAACAGCTACATTGTTGTTCAACGAGTTACTCATACTGGTAGTTGAAGGAATCAAGGATAAATAAGTTTCCGGAGATAGACCTGGGCCCTGTAACGTTTTCGTTTTGAGACGCGGCTTCAACGACGGTTGGTAAGCTGCCCGTGGGCTGAAAGAAACGGCCCCAGATTCACGGGACCGTGGGGTCGTTGGTCTTCCCGGGTCCTGAGGGGCTGCCAGCCAGTGCATCGGTCCCACATCTTGCTCATAAGCTCGCCCCTCAAGCCCTATATACCTAGTTTCTACTTTCCAGAGGCCCCCAGTTAATCCCTTCACAAAGTCTTGGTTTAAGTTCCCCTGTCAACATTTCTAAGACAGCAGGACAGTGGAGGAGCCTCCCTATTTTATTTAGCGTAGTATTTAGGTGTGGATAAATGCTAGCTTGTTATATAACAAAAAATGTCCTCCATCCTGAAACCATATGACAGATTCCACCGAGCAGAAAGCGTGACTCCATTCAATGTCATTAAGGGCTATAGATGAGGTATCCTATGGCTTTATTTCATTCTGTTCCCCCTCAGACACTTGGCAAACCAAAAAAAGGCTGACTTGTCCATGAGATGGATGAGCTGTTGTCTCCTCCAAACCTAGAGGGCAATCATTTCTAGCTCTCATCTTGGCTGGTGGAAATTGATGACTCTAGAGTGATTGGGAGGGGACCAGGATCTGTGTCACAAACATAGTAAATTTCTGACAAGTAAGCAGGGAGTCACATGAATGGTCATCAAAAAAGGTTTTACGAAGTCATCCACAAGGTATGCTTGGGCATGCATGACTTTAAATCAATGCCATAACAGATCCGTTGGACATCGTTCGGCAGTTTAATACCCAGTGTTCGCAGTGTTCCACATATGGTTGGGATCATCATGATATGCATGAGCAATATACATAACATCGAGTACCAAAGATTGGAATGGAGCTTTAGAATATAAGTCAAGGCAATAGCTACATGCATTCTCATACATTATCGAGAAAATGATAGAAGTTTAAGATGATCAAGAGGACTATGCCTAGAAATGATGTATGGGTCGGCCTAGATCGTACTACACCTCTGGAGAAGCCAAATTGGAGCTCTAGACTTGATCCGATTTAATCCCATCTGGATGTAGCCAACATTAATGTGTTGGGATTTATTTCTATTTATTTATTTTAATCTGTATTTTGAGTTTAAGATAAAAGCTGCCGATGAGGTGATGTGATATACTTTGCGGTAGTTACGATAAAGGATAATTTCTATGCAATCATATTGGAGATAACACCTATATTAATATCTGTATGGACCTGGTCCCAACTTATTTGAGAGTTGTGAAATTCTCTTCATCAAAATTACTCAGAGTTAAAAGTCTGGAAAACTAAAATGGTACTTTTGAATGGCCAAAAATAAATCTAGTTCTTCGTCACATATCGCAGCAGGGCTAACGTCAAATATGACTTCATATAAGTGATCCTATCGCCCTATATAATTTAATACAAGCTACCTGTTTTACAAGAGTTATTTTGAGAATAAAAGACTTTGTTAAGTCGATCAATAGGAACCCCTTCTTATGAGACCTTTTTCATTATTTTTAAGCTATGCGGTCCTTTGTTGTTTAATTTTCTCTTTTTATTCTAACCTCTCTTTCTTGAGAATTAAGAACCGAGAGATCTTCATTATTTCGGTAGGTGGTTGACCTTAAGACAGACCAAGTTTTTAATCGTTTTCAGATGTAGGAAGGCTAGAAAAATTTGGAATAACTGAGATATCCATATTCATCATTAATTGAAATTTTAAGATATTGAATTTAATAAATCAGTAATTAATAAACGTGTTTCATATTGTAAAAGTTTGATATAAAATATCTTGGCCAATGTAGCGAAATTGCATTCTCCATTATTTTTGGGATGTATTATTCATATCAGTCATAATAATAGGATTATGATTTTAGACATGCTGTATCCGTAAGCACTTGACATTGAAAAGAATAAAAATGTCAGCCAACACAGGCCAGGATGAAAACCTTGCTCTGTCTATCAGGCCCCTTCTTTTAATTTTATTGGCTGGAATGCCAACTAGACTTCTCTGAGCCGGTTCCTTTAGTAAGAAATTTAAATAGAGAGCACCTACATTGCTTTTTGGATCCACTAATTAATCTCCTCTTGCTAGGTTGAACTAAAGTGCAACAACATAAAGATTGCCCCCTCCTTGACTATCCAATGATCTATCTCAGTGACAAACTACAAGAAGCATGAATGTTAACTGGTTCAGAGTTCAGGGTTCAAGTACGCACTTCACCACTATTAAGAATGTCTAAAACTTCTGAAAAAAATGACAAGCTTCAAGAAGCATGCTGCCCTTGAAACTCTTGTGTACGCAAAAAGGAATCCAACTCCAACCCATTAATAAAAAATATGAGTACCCCAATGATGATATGGTATGGTGTTCGACCTCTTTCAAGTCATGTGAGGGATGTAGGTAACAACTGCGACAGCCTACCCACAGTTCAGTATGACATTGCTAATAGTGAAATATGCTGGCTTTGGTCAGCAACAAATATATATATTCTCAACACTCCTGACCAAATTCGAAAGAGTGAGAACTTTCATAGAATTCTTATATGAATTCATAACTCGCATAATGCCTGTTCTAGTAACTAGATAATAGTCGATTATTACGACCAGTAAGATAGACTATTAGGAAATAGGAGAGTATAACTAGTAAATTTCCAAGGTTGCTTATGGAATATTGGCTGATTTATGTGTAAGTGGGGACCTGAATTGTTTTTTTTTTTTTTTTTTTAGTTAACCCGAGTTGCATTTCAGTGATGAAAAAAATGCAAAGAAAAAAGGGAGTGAAGTTTTCAGAGGTGAAGGTGCTTCAAGGAACGTGGCATGGGAGGGGATTAAACGACTCCAAAATAACCCATTTCTACAGTCACTGGCACGCAGGGGCCTTGTTTGGCGTTGTTATCCCCCGTGGCATGCTAACTGTTTCGGCCCTTACCGTGCCATTGTCTTCTAATGGTGCATTATGCCTGATTGGTAACTAAATGGGATGTACAATACGTCTGCGGACCCACTAGAAGTTGTCGTTTCCCCGGTGGACCTGTCAACGGGGCGTATCTGCATTGTTCCATAAAGGGACTTCAGAGGTGGACCGGGATAAAAAAAGAAAAAAAATGTTGCTTAGAAACAAAGTCTCTCCAATCTCTTTTTGATTTGACAATAATTCTTAATGGCTAACTTTCCCATTTCAAGGATAAAAATTAGGAAAGAACACACTATCGCCTAGTGTTTGTCACCGTGTATACGGAGATCATCGTGCTGGCCAAAGTAGTTACTAGTGGCATCACAATTCCGCAATCAAACAAAAGAAATGCCACGCGCCCAACCTGACTGATTCAAGCAACGCTCAATGACACCTCCTGTGACAACCACCAAATTGACATCGAGTGGGCCTCATGTCTTACCATATGGCTTCATGTTTGCATGAACCAATCACAAAAATTACAAACTATACGGATTCCTACAGCTTGGATATATAGTAATTTCTTTTTTCTTTTTCTGTCTGCAACTGATGCACTTACAAACTCAGCTGGATCAAGTATAAATACAACCAGCACAATCAGAATTAATATAGTTTTGCTCTAAGCTCCAGAGAGTATATGTCAAAAGAATGCAGTTAGATCGGAGCCCATTGTCCTCTCTATAAATACGAGATGCTCTAAAATGAGTCGGACGCGGTGGCATGTGCCGCGTACAGTGATGATTTTAATAATCAAAGTAGGATGAGCTCAATATCAGCTTTTATTTTGTCCATCTAGGATCCACCCAAGTGCCCAACTCCATTAGATCAACTAGATGACAGCCATGACAGCTCCAGTAAGTCAGCAAGCGGCCAAGAACCACTAAAGTAGCCCTCTAGATCATGATGCACCACGAAGATTCTGAAGGACATTGGATTCTTGTAACAACGGCACATGGCATGCACTGCTGCTGCCACCTAAGCCTTATCCTTCAATATACGTTTAATATTCTTGGAACCAGCGATGGAAACCTACTTATCCGTAATCTGAAAGGAATTTCTTGTAGCCATATATATATATATATATATATATCCCTGTATCCTGTCCCATGTATGCTTATCCCCTGAGCTTCCATTCTATGTATCTGGCTACCGCTGCATGTGCCGCTGCCTTCCCATTCGGCGCGCCCGCATGTGACTCCGTTACCGTTGCAAGGCGTCCGGGCCAAAACAAAAATTAGGCTGCGCCCACGGCATTCTCGTTTACCGCCACCCCCATTAATCCGGCTCGTGCTGCACCACTTGCTTCCCCCTTTTTCTTGTTTTCTTTCCCTTTACCTTTCTTATGGACCCCACCATGGGAATGTATCCTACGTGTGATCTCCATTCCAAGCTCTCCGGATGGCAGGAAAGTTGAGACCTTGACGTGAGATCGAAAGGAGGAATTCTATTCAAAAAGAGATGGAAAGGAGGAATCACTAGGTGGGGTCCCAAGGTCGCAAGTGTTCATCAAGACTTTAGTGCGGATGGGGTGTCACGTGGCTTAGACATGAAGGGAGAAATAGAAAAAAGAGGGAGGGGGTGTTTGCGTGGCTCTTTTGTTCTGGTTTGGTTGGTGGCTCATGGGCTGACTGGTCCCTGGGCGAGCCGGGTCATGATGTAAACAGGAGGGGGCAAATGTTAGGTGGCATTAGATTAATTCTGCGCTTAATAATCTCCACATGGGATGCATGCAATCATAGGTGCCCATGGAGAGCCCATGTGCCGCATGGTCCCCCTTGACCGATGGCACCTTGTCTCTACTAATAAATGATCCACTCACTATTATTCCTCGCCCTGTTACCTTAGCGTCTGATAAGCTTCATTAATATAGGCCTATCACTTTCTCGGTGCACTATAATTGTTGGCATAATTTGAGACCATGACATTTTTTTTGTTAGCATGATTATGTACTAATCTAAATTATTTTTTATTATTAGCATGCTCTTGTTAGAGCAAGTTTAGATTGATATAGGATCATACTAATAAAAAAATAATAATATGATCTGATATAAGTTATTACATGATTCTCAAAATTATACTAACAATAATTACTAGTAAAATTAATAGTCCCACCATATAATAAAGATTGTGCTTAATGGAGAATTTGAAGATACTGACCACTTTTTATAATTTGGCTTTTTCTTTTTCAAAAAAAGCTAGGATGAGATCAAATCCATGCATCAACAAAAAGGCTTTACTATTTTCACTCGGATGGCTGATACTCTCATTTTTGTTTTCAAAACATAATGAAATAATCTCTAAGTATTAGTATATGTAACAAGAGAGAAACTTTGTGCCCATGGTAAAAGGCGCTTTCTTTGTGAAAACCCATGTGGACAGCAAGTCATCTTCATCTATGTCATAAACTGGTTATGGTAGGTGGCCAAGGACCGGAACTTTTGAAAGTTGTCCAACAGAATGTACCATCAAGGTGAGTTGCAATGCAAATTTCTTTTGCAATAAAATATTCACCTTAAAAATTATAAATCCACTTATTCAGCATACATATTTATATTACACAACAGCGATATGATATCAACTAAATAATTATTAGGCTTCGGAGGATTTCATGTATTGAAAAGTAGAAGAGAATGCAGCATCTAATGATTTGAAGGCCCAATACTGTATATGAGAATTATAATTACATCTTATACTAAAGCAAGTAGCAATAGATATTAATAACGTATTTGGGGAAAAAGAATTCCCTTCAACGGACACACTGTATCTTTACACCACAATTCAACCCCCACGACAGATCAGGAAGAATGGACACTCATTGGGATTTCAACAATTTCAGTTACATCATATACGACAGCAAGCTGATATAGATATTAGTATATTCGACAGTAGGGAATATATATATATATATATATATATATATATATATATATATATATATATATATATATATATATATATATATATATATATATATATATATATATATATATATATATATATATATAGTTTTTAAAAATTAAAAGTCACCCTTCGGCAGATCATGCATCACTTCACAAGGCAATTCAACAATTCAACCACCAAAACAGAGGAAGAAAGCATTACTTGTAGGTTGCAAGGAACTATTATGTTCACGAAGAAGAATACCGAGCCTTTCAGAGGTCTGTTGATGAGGACCGAGGAGCCTCATTTTAAAGTTGTGGTTCGCAAACGACTTTATTTGTGCAAGTCACGCGGTCCCGATCGGATGGGGACCTGCTTCCTAGTTCAAAGAAAATACCTGTGGATGTGCTGCATCCGCCGTCAGCGTCATCATATCTAGTGATGACAGATGTCGAGATCCTTTCCAGAAAGGGTGGTACCAGCAAGGATGTGCATTGGACATTTGTCCATTTGCTTGTCCCTCTCTCCATCACGGTTAAATTTAACGTCGGTAGGAAGAATCTCAAATAGTATTCAAAGCTCGAGCCAACCGTATTAAATGGTTGAAGCAGCAGCAATAATAATAATAATAATAATAATAATAATAATAATAATAATAATAATAATAATAATAATAAAATATAAGTAAGATTTTAGATAAGGATATTCACTCTTTTCTTTTCTTTTCATTATTGCGGTCAATGTCCTTGTTCAATTGCTTAAAAAGCCCATATATTAGAGTTAATTGAAGAAATTTATGGTCTTAAGAAGTTTCGGAGCATTTTGAGCTTACAGTTCATAGATATTATATTTTTATTTTATGCTGAGAAACAGAAAAGCATATTGTCGGCCACTTCTGGACGAAAAATTAACTCCCATGAGAGCTCCATATGTTGCTTAAATATGAATGATAGATAGGCTTCAATATTTGCATCTTGATTGAACTACAAGTAGGAGGATTTTTCATTCATTTATCTGAACTTGATTTTACATTTCAAGAAGCTTCCTAAGCAATGTTGGTTACCATTGATTGAAAAGGTGAGTGTCTTTTTATCAATACACCAATCCAACTCAGGTAGTGGTAAAAATAAAATTTACTAATTTTTATTCAATAGAAAGATAAATCCTCGAAGGCTAATACAACAAAGATCCAACAAGGTCCAAAATAATTTTTATTCAAATACAGCTAAGAAAATAACACCTAAATCCTATATGCTTCTCACTAATTAGTCCAAAGCCCTATAGGATCTTTTGGATCTAAAAAAAAAAAAAAAAAATGGAGTGAGCTTTATTTGCTCAATAAGTTATCGATATTTCTAAGGAATCAAGCATAATTAAATTTTTTTTTCAAATATAATAATAATAGATGTATGAACCAATATAATTTTAATTTTCAAGACAAGCCATGCGTAAAATAAGATTTAAAATCTTCTATTAATCTTCGATGACTGCGGCCATAATCAGTTCCATGACAATGTCTAGAAGAGACTACACCTTGAAAATAAAATAGCTGATCCATCGACGTATACCAATGATCAACCCCATTGGTTAGGCTCAGAAGGAAACTAGCTTTGATTCACATGACCACGATTATCACTACTATAAAAAGAAACTGCGATAGCACATACTATAGCAGCGGTTTTCAAAACCACTGCAATAATCTACAGCAGCAGTTACAAAGAACCGCTGCTATAGATCCGATCTATGGCAGCGATTACAACAAATCGTTGCCATAGTCCAACCTATGGCAGCATTTTTTGTAATCGTTGTCATAGGTCGGACCTATAGCAGCGGTTTTTTGTAACCGCTGTCACACGTCGAACTATGACAGCGGTTATTTATAACCGCTGTAATATATTTTTTTATATTTTTTTTAAAAATAATACATAATTTTAAAATTTAATGTCTATTTTCATCGTTCATTATCTAAATAATTATCATTAAAGTATCATCATAAAAGATCATCTCGATCTGATGGTCCTAACTTCATCGACGATCACGAACGACGATGCAATAATCTGATAGATGAAGACCTCCGATAGGTCCGAAAATCTGCAACGATAATTTTAATTATGTTTGTAGCATACTATCAAAGTTTTACTTCAATCGAATATTGTTATCTTGGTCAATTTAGTGTAGGTTAATTTCGACTGTTGAATAATAAATGAGTGATCAAAGGATCAGACGGTATCCTATTATGAAATAATTTTTTTTATAAATGATCTTGGCTACTACTTTAATTATATTTTATGATGATGATTATAAAATTCAACTCGTAAGACTAAGAACGATCTAAAACTATACATCGCCTAATAATCATTCTTAAACTCCGTTGATTAACGTGAACAGCTCATAATCGAACGTGAACAGTTCATACGAAAATGATTTAAATTTTATTATCATCACCATATAAAATGATTAAAATTATAACAAAGATCATTTGACTAAAAAATTATCTCATAATCGAACATCGTTTAGCCTTTTGATCGCTTATTTCTAATTTAACGGTCAAAATCATTTCATACTAAATTAACTATGATAACGATATCCGATTGAAGAAAAACTTTGATAGTATGCTACAAATATCATCAAGATCATTGTTGCAGATTTTTGGATCGATCGAAGATCTCCATCTATCAGTCATCGCATCATCATTCATAATCGTCAAAATCAAATTTTTTGATCGATAAAGCTAGGGCCATCGGATTAAGGTGATCTTTTGTGATGACACTCTAATGATAATTATTTAGATAATGAATGGTGAAGATGAGCATTAAATTTTAAAATTATATAATATTTAAAAAAAAATTTAAAAAAATTATTTTCAACCTATGGCAGCGGTTACTAAAAATCGCTGTTATAGATCTATACCACTGTCATAGATCTATTGCAGCAATTTACTGTAACTGCTGCCATAGATCTATGGCAGCGATTCAAAAATCACTGTCGTAGGTTAGGTTAAAAACTTTTAATTTTTCTTCTCTCCCGTGCGCGCTCTCTCTCTCCCCTCCTCTCCATCGTCGGTGAGACTCCATCCATCCCGACCATGGCCACTCGTCCTCTGCCCTCACCCTCCTCGGCCGCCCGCCCCCCACCCTCTCCATCCCCGACCGTAGCAGCCCGCCCCTACCCTCCCCTCCCCGACCATCCCCCCCCACCCTCTCCATCCCCGACTGCGCCGTCCGCCCCTGCCCTCCCCATCCTCGGTGCCGCCACCCGCCCTTCCCATCCTCGATCACCGTCGCCTCTTGCCCTTCCCATCCCCGGTCGCTCGCCCTGCCCTCCCATCGCTGATGATCGCCGCCCCCAGCCCTCCTTGGCCGCCCGCCCCCCAGCCCTCCCCCATTCCCGATCGTGGCAGCCCGCCCCTCGCTCTCCTCATCCTCGACCGCGGTCGCCCACCCCACCTCCCCATCCTCCTATCGCCCCCCGCCTCCCCCCCACCCTTCCCATCCCTGGCCGCCACCGCCCTCCCTCCCATCCCCTATCCCCTGGCCTCCCATCATATCCCCCGGGCCCCCTCTCCCCCTCTCTCTCTTTCCTCTTTCTCTTTCTCTCCCTTCTCTCTCTACTCACTATCTTGTTATTATTTCGTAGATTATCTCTAGTGCTGTCATCTTCCTCCAGCACCATCGTCGATGATCCTTGGAGTTTTTGGTGCGATCTCCTCTTTATAGTCGTAGGTATATTTTTTATTTTAATTTTATAGTATTATTTATTAATCACTAGAGTAGACCTATCAATAGGTCGAGTTTGGATTGAAATTTGGATATTCAAATCTGGATCCGATTTTAATTACTAGTACCAGACTCAAACCTGAATACCCGATGGATCCATACTTGAAGTACCAGATCCGAACCCTAATGGATCCCAGGTATTCGGACCCAATTTTGGAATCTAAAATTAAGAAAAGGAGAGGGAGAGAGGGAGGAAGGGGGTCCGACCTCGCCACCATCATTGGCGAGAGAGATCGAGAGAGAGAGAGGGAGGGAGGGGCTCCAGCCTCGCCAGCGAGGAAGATCGAGAGAGTGAGAGAGGAAGGGAGGGGTTCGGCCTCACCGCCGTCGTTGACGAGGAAGATTGAGAGAGGAAGAGAGGGAGGGAGGGGGTTTGGCTGTGCCATGTCGGTAGATCGTATCATGTCGTGCCGTGCCGTGCCGTGTTGGTAGTTCGTGTCTTGAGCTGTGTCGTGCCAGTAGGCCGTACATGCCGCTAAGAGAACCTCCGGCTACTAAGAGAACCCCCATCTTCTTGCTTTTGTTTATTGCATTACATAGCGATAGATCCATCAATTGATTAGTGTACATAATCTTTAGCATATATATATTTATATGTAATTATACGGATGGTACCTAGACATATCTTTGATTATTGTTCAACATATTATATTGGTTAATGTTCATTAATATTGCAGATCATGATGGCATCGAAATGCCATCTAACTTTCATCCCTGCCTCTCGATGGATTACGCGGAGTTCAGCATCTGAGGAGCAGTCAGAGCATACTCCATCCACCTCCGCATCGATTGGTCAGGAACCTCCACCACCGGCATCTACTCCACCGACAGCATCTAGTACTCCACCGACATCTGAGCCTCTACCATCACCTATATCTCCGACACATGCTACTCCATTGGCATCTGAGTGTATATTTTTATTATATTATTTATTTATTTTTTATATAGTATTTATATATTTATATATTTATATAACGTATTTTCATTGCAGGTGTATCATCCAGTAAGATATTTCATGGTCCCACATGTATGACGCATGTGTGGAATCACCAGCATCAAGTGATGGTACAGTATGATCTAGAGGGGAGGCCAGTAGGGAAGATCGCGTGGGAGATGCATTTCTTTTCTAGAGTGCTTGTGAGGTGCAGACATTATTCCCATAGAGCCCAGAGACTGGTGATTGAAGGATGATACTGTCAGAGATTGGGTGTGAAAGGAGATATGGATAAGTGCATCATAATTATATTTATACATTTTACATGTTTACACTATGTTTGATTAGATTAATTTTGTAACTAACTTTTGATAAGAGAATGTACGACTTTTCTGATTACGAGAGGGCTCGAGATGCTCGATTGAAGAAGATTAGAGAGTTGTACTGGGGCTACAAGATTAAGCTCCATAGAGGATGGCTCGAGCACCGATGAGACACTCTAGAGGAGCTTGTTTCTTAGATACAGGACTATCCTCTGAGTTAGTGGGAGAGGATGGTTATACATTGGAGGAGCCAGGAGTTTGAGGTAAAATTACTAACTTTTAAATTTTTTAATATGCTTAAAATTATATTTAAATATTTTTTTTAAATATTTATTATTTATTTGAATACTTGTTAGGCTGCCATCCATCAGAATCGAAAGAATTGGGCAGCCCAGGAGTATACGCACACTCTCAGTCGTGAGTCTATGATCAGTCGTGTGCATAGAGAGGTAATGAATTCTAAATCTTACTAGATAAATTAAATTAATATTTTTTTATATTTCTGATAAACTGATCCATTGTTATAGCCGATGAGAGATGGAGTGATGCCCAACCGTAGCGAGATCTTTCGATCTAGCCATACGGACAAGAAGGGTAGGCTGATGAACATCGTGATCGAAAGAATTTTTATAAGTATTAAATATATTAGTATATATGATTAGTATTATAGCATTTTTTATAAAATTTTATTTGTATTTACAATTATAGGATCAGTTAGATGTGCTCGTGAGCAAGGGCCCGGATACATCTGGCCCCCATGACCATCTATCTCAGGTCTTGGGGTCTGAGCACTCTAGAAGGATTCGATGCAAGCCTGGACATACGTCGATCAACTATTGGTCAGAGGCGAGCATCTCTTCATAGGCTTCTAGTGTCATTAGTCGGGAGGAGCCTGAGATGGTATTGGCACTGGCAGATCATGCTGCGATGCGGACAGATCGGATTGAGGAGCGCGCATCTTATCTGAAGAACATCATAAGAGATATGGTGTCGACGCTTAGTGCACATTTTAGAGATGCTTTCACCGACTTTGAGGATATGTTGGCGCGCATTCCAACTCCAGCTCCTCCAGCTCCGGCTCTAGCTCTAGCTCATGCTTTATCTCCTGGGGATGACGACGATGTAGATTTAGGAGACTTTTGATGTATTTTTTTAAAAAAATATTATAATAAATTTTATTTGATAATAAAATTTTAGTATTTTAGAAATATTTTTATGTTTATAATTTTTTTGTATTATATATCTTTGCATTTGTCAGGTAAAATATATAAAAAATTAAAAATTTTATATTTTTTAAATTATTCAAAAGCTACGGTAATGATTTTACAATCTCTACCATAGACGTGCTAACCATTGCCATAGGCAATGTGTCAACCACTGCATTAGACCTATGGCAGCGGTTACGTAACCGCTTCCATGGACAAGCCTATAGTAGCAGTTCCATAACCACTGTCATAGACTGATCTATCACAGTGGTTCTATAACTGCTACCATAGATAAGCCTACGATAGTGGTTTGAAAATTACTGCAATAGACATCTATGACAGCAGTTTTTATAACCGCTGCAACAACCACTGTCATAGACCTATGGCAATGGCTACAGTGGCAACGCTTAGCTAACCACTATCATATCCTATGACAGCATTTTTTTGGGCTACGACAGCTATTACAAATCGCTACCATAGCTTAATTCTGTAGTAGTGTATCCCTATGACAAGGTAAAGAGATTAGTTCTAAAATCGAACATACGAATGCATCAACATGTGCCAGTGATCAATCCCAACTAGCTAGGCCCAGAAGAACTAATTTACCATCGATCAACCCTGACTGACTAGGTCTATAAGAAATATATTTTTGATGTATGGCCAACGATCAATCCCATTGGCTAGATCTAGGTCATAGTCTAATTAGAGAATTTTTCTCATCAATTTATAAATAAAATTTTTCATAATTTCACCATAACCAATTTCTCATAAATATATCATGTTTAATTTCATAATAGTACCAACTCAAATTTCACATCCGCCAAAAGAGCAATAAAATAGTTTTTATTTAAAAATTCATGTAAAGATGAACATGTAACTTTTTTTCCAAAAATCATACAATATTAAAACAAGAAAATCATCTATTTTCAAATTTTGCATTATATAGAGGTAACATCATGCTTGATCCAATATTTTAAATTATTTTTCATGCATAAAGTACTTACTTCAAAAATTTATAACTTTTAAATATTTTATGTACAAATCTAATTTTTAAATATATAAATATGTACAAAAATAAATTCAAAGATAATAGAAAACTTACCGTCAGTTGATTCAAAAAAATCATGATCTTTAGTACATGGCCTGATCCTCAGATCTGATACTCCACTGATATTGAACATTCTAATTAGATAATCTAAAAAATATTTTAGCCTATAATCAAGAAGAATTTAGAATAAAGAGAGAGAATCTCAATCTAAGTCATAGTTTAGATCAGATCATGAGATGAATCTAAATATTTTAGATTGATCTAGATCTAATCAGATGGAGATTTGATCAATAGGATGGTTTCATAAAAGAGCTTTTCTTATGTCCTCTTTTTCTTCTTTTCTTTTCTTTCTCTTTTTTCCCCTCACTTCTCTTTCTCTCTCTCTCTCTCTCTCTCTCTCTCTCTCTCTCTCTCCTATGATCATAAACTAAATGATGTTAAATAAAAGTTCTTCCCATGATCTTTTTTAAGGGAGAAAGAACAAAAGGAAAAAGGGATGAGGTCAACGATTGGATGGTGGTGGCGAGACTAGGTGCCGGCGGCCGCGGCGGCTCAATCCATACTATCGATCTCCAAAAAAATAAGCCAAAAGAAGAGAAAATCATGGGTACTAAGGAGGAAAAAGGAGGGTTTCAATCATAGTGGCTTCAAGGCAGCAAGCTGATGGCTACCAGAGGTAAGGGAGAAGGGAGAGGGAGGGGCTTTGGTGATGGATTCAATCAAGGATGGTGGAGTTTAAGAAAAAGAGGGTGGGAAAGGATAAGCTTGATTGATTCGTGATTAGGCCAATCGTTTGCTAATGAAATCCATCCAAACAACCTTCATATATTCCCCATCGATGCACTACTCTCCTCTGATGGTCCCATGGCCTTATCATCATCTATGGCATGTGATCGGGCAAGGGATCAAGTTCTCTTATTTCGACTTTTTTTTTTTTTGAAAGAGCTCTGGTGAAGTTGGCAGGGCATGCCAACTTCATGCTTGAACCTAGTTCTTACATTATTACAATTGACAAGATGAGAAAAGCTTTTTTTATGAAAAGGTTCTAACAATGTCCATAATTTTTACTACCAAGCATTATTATAAAAATGGTCTATGACAGTGCATACTATGGCAGTAATTTTTATTAACCGCTGCTATAGATCCGACATATAGCAATGGTTAACGAAAATTACTACCGTAGGTCGAACTTATAGCAGCGATTATAAAAAATCGCTGCCATAGATCGACCTATAGTAGCGATTAGTAAAATCGATGCCATAAGTTGGATCTATAATAGTGGTTAGTAGGAACTGCTGCTATAAGCTTATTTATGGTAGAGATTAATTGTAACCGCTGTCATATATATTTTTTTAAATATTATATAATTTTAAAATTTAATATCCATCTTTATCATTTATTATCTAAATAATTATCATTAGAGTATCGTCGTAAAAGATCGTCTTGATCCGATGGCCCTAGCTTCATCGATCAGAAAAATTTGATTTCGACGATCACGAACAATGATGTGATGATCTGATAGATGAAGACCTCCGATGGATCCAAAAATCTGCAACGATGATCTTGATGATATTTGTAGCATACTATCAAAGTTTCACTTCAATCGGATATCGTTATCTTGATCAATTTAGTATAAATTAGTTTCGACCATTAAATAATAAACGAGTGATTAAAGAACCAAATGATATCCGATTATGAGATAATTTTTTTATAAATGATCTTAGCTACTACTTTAATTATTTTTTATGGTGGTGATTATAAAATTCAACTTGTGAGATGAAGAACAATCTAAAACTGTACATCTTCTGATAACCATTCTGAAACTTCACAGGTTGTTATGCTCATACTTTTGCAATATCTGCTTAACATAAATAGTTTATATGAAAATGATTTAAATTTTACTATCATCATTATATAAAATATTTAAAATTATAATAAAGATCATTTAACTAAAAAAATTATCTCATAATCGGATGCCATTTAATCCTTTGATCGCTTGTTTCTAATTTAACGACTGAAATCATTCCATACTAAATTGATTATAATGATATTTGATTGAAGTAAAACTTTGATAGTATGCTATAAGCATCATCGAGATCATCATTGTAGATTTTTAGATTCATCGGAGGTCTTCATCTATCAGATCATCACATCGTCATTCCTGATCGTCAAAATCAAATTTTTCTAATCAATGAAGTTAGGGCCATCGGATCGAGGCGACCTTTTGCGATGACACTCTGATGATAATTATTTAGATAATGAATTATGAAGATGGATATTAAATTTTAAAATTATATAATATTTAAAAAAAATAAAAAAAAATTATTTTCAACCTACGGTAGTGGTTATTAAAAATCACTGCTATAGATTTACAGCAACGATTTTGGATAACTGCTGCCGTAGATTTATGACAGCAGTTCGATAATCGCTGTCGTAGATTAAATTAAAAATTTTTAAATTTTTTCTGCTTCTCTTTCATGCGCACTCGATCTCTCTCTATCTCTCCCCCTCCTCTCCATCGTTGATGAGACTTCTTCTATCCCGACCGACACCGCCCCTCCTTCCCCCTCGATCGGTGCCGCCCCTCCTCCTCTGCCCCCCCCATCCCCGACCGTCCCTTCCCGCCACCCTACCCCAACCGCCCCTTCTTCCCTCGCATCTCCAGCCATTCCTCCCACCACCCGCCACCCCCCACCCTCCCCCCCCCTGGCCGCCCCTCCTTCCCTCCATCCCCGACCGCCCTCCCCGCCATTCTACCACCCTCCACTTGACCTTCCCACCCCCCACCCTCCCCTAGGCCGCCCCACCCCGCCACCCTACCACCCTCCAACCCTCCATCTCCGACCGCCCCTCCCCGCCACCCCCACCCACCATCCCGATGCACCATCCCCCCGGCCACCCCTCCTTCCCCTCCATCTTCGGCCACCCCTCCCCGCCACCCTGCCCCCCCAACCCCCAGTCCCCCATCCTTGACCGTCCTCCCCGCCACCCCCCATACTGCCCCCACCCCCTACACTCCCCCTCCCATCACTACTCCTCTCGAGCCTGCTTATCACTGTGCCCCCTCCCTCTGGCCCCCATCCCGGACCGCTCCTGCTCTCTCTCTTTTCTCTTTCTCTTTCTTCTTTATCTTACTATCTTACTTTTGTTTCATAGGTTACCTCTAGTATCGTCGTCCTCCTCTAGTATCATCGTTGACGACCCTCGGAGCTTTTGGTGCAACCCACTCTCTATAGCCGTAGGTATATTTTTTTTTAAATTTTATAGTATTATTTATTAATCATATATATTTATAATAATTTATAAAATATTTATAATAAATATTTTAAATATTTATTATAAATATTATAATTATCTGCATGCCATAGTTTTTGGATCGTGCTGTGGCAGTAGCCTTGGATTGTGCCATATCGGTGAATGAGTTGAGTTCGAATCAAAATATGGATATTCATATCTGGATCCACTTTTAATTACTGATATCGGATCCGAACCCAAATATCCGATGGGTCTGTACTTGAAGTACCAGATTTGGATCCTAATGGATCTTGAAAGGTTGGACCCGATTCCAAGATCCGAAACTAAGAAATGAAGAGATTCAGAGGGAGACCGACAGATTGAGAGAGGAAGGGCCGATCGCTCATCGGCCATTGGCAAGGGCGATCGAGAGTGGGAGGGAGGGAGTGAGGGGGTCTGGCCTTGCCGCCATCGCTAACGAGGGAGATCGAGAAAGGAAGAGAAGAAGGGAGGGATCTGATCTCGCTGCCATCATTGGGAGGGAGGCGCCATCATTAGGAGGGAGGGGGTCCGACCTCACCAGCGAGGGAGATCGAGAGAAGGAGAGTGGAAGATCGAGAGAGTAAGAGAGGGAGGGAGGGGGTCTGGCCTTACCGGCATCACTCAAAGGGATGGGGTCCGGCCTTGCCAATGAGGGAGATCAAGAGAGTGAGAGGGGGAGGGATGAGGTCCGACCTCATCGATGAGGGAGAGAGAAAGATCAAGAGATGGAAAAACTTGAAAAAAGGGGTTCGACCTCGCCACCATCGTCGACGAGAGAGATTGAGAGAGGGAGAGAGGGAGTGATCGAGGGGATGGCACACAATCAAGCTTGCTCGGATACGCAGCTGAGACAGCTTGGGCCATGATCGAGTCGGCTGGGGGAGGACTCGAGTCAGATGTCTCAGGCATAGAGCCGGCTCGACTTCTAAGCAAATAAAATTTGATATGTCTCTCTAAGTTTCCAACTTTAAGCCCTAAGGTGCCACCATCATCTACTTTATTCTTCTTTCAGATTTTTGGATTAACACCAAGATTCGCGCAAGAGATTGGATCTACGACTATTGCTCATCCTTAATTATTTATGAATGTAATTCATATTGTAGAATTTATTGCATAGCATTTTTTGGATATTTATATCTTGTTGTTTTTGTTTATTGCATTGCATAACGATAGATCCGTTAATTGATTAGTATACATATTAGAGACTATTTATTGATACTATACTAATATTATTGCTCAACATATTATATTAATTAATATTCATTAACGTTGCAGGTCACGATGGCCCGAATATCTCTGGGCCCCATGACCATCTGTCTCAGGTCTTGGGGCCTGAGCACTCTAGGAGGATCCGATGCAGGTTCGGACATACGTCGACGAGCTACTAGTTCGAGGCGAGCATCTCCTCACAGATTTTTGGTATCGTCAATTGGGAGGAGCTTGAGGAGGCGTTGGCACAGATAGATCATGCTGCGACGTGGATAGATCAGGCTGAGGAGCACGCATCTCATCTGAAGGGCATCGTGAGAGACATGATGTCGACGCTTAGTGTGCAATTTGGAGTCACGGACTTCAAGAATATATTGACCCATATTCTAGCTCCAGCTCCGACACCAGCTTCAGCTCTGGCTCCGGCTCCAGCTCTAGCTCCGACTTCGATTCTCAGTGACGACGATGATGATGTAGATTTAGAAAATTTTTGATGTATTTTATTTTTTTAAAAAAATATTATAATAAATTTTATTTGATAATAAAATTTTAGTATTTTAGAATAATTTTTATGTTTATTATATTTTCTTATATTATATATCTATATTTATTATATAAAATATATAAAAAAATAAAAATTTTAATTTTTTTTAATTATTTAAGATCTACAACAGTGGTTTTATAATCGCTGCTATATACATGCCAACCGCTGTCATAGATTTTTGGTGCAAATGATGTTAACCGCTGTATTAGACTTATGACAGTGATTTATAAATCGCTGCTATAGATTATCTATGGCAGTGGTTATGTAACCATTGCTATAGATAACCTATGACAGTGGTTCAAACAACCGCTGCCATAGAGCGACGATAATGGCTACAGTAGTAGCAGTTAAAGAACCGCTGTCATAGTCTATGATAGTAATTTATTGGGCTACGACAGCAGTTACGAACCGCTACCATAGCCCTTTTTTGTAGTAGTGAAGTGAACTGAGAGGTTGTTTGTAAATCCAAAGAATAAGGGGGTCTATGTGTCAAAAACTTGTCCCAATTGAATAAATCTTTGCTTGCTAAGTGGTCTTGGAGGTTTCTTCATGGGGCAAAAGGTCCTTGGTGGCATCAAATTGTAAGAGCTTACTACTCAAGGAAGAAGTTTGGGATGCAAACTAGAAAGTCGACTTTGGGACTTTCTCTCATTTGGAAGGATATCAATTTGAAGAATGATACTTTTTGGAACTGTGTAGCTTTTAAATACGGTAATGAGAGGTTAATTAGATTCTGGAAAGATGCTTGGGTTGGTGCAATTCCACTTTACTATAGATTTGATGATCTTGATGCATGGATAATAAAGTCTGACTTGCCGTTTGTATCATTTTGGAATATAAGCATGTTGAGATAGTGTGTCTCATTGATGGGTTTTTTGACAAGGCATGGGACATATCGGCTTCAATTATTATATGACCTTCTCTCTTCTACGGTACTGTCTCATATCGCGGATGTTCTTATTTGGAAGCTAGCACACAATGGTCTTTTTACTGTTGATTTTTTTTACAAAATCCTAAACTTTGGTGGTTCAAGATTTCTTTCTCAAAATGCAATTTGGAAAATATCGTGTTCGGAGAAAGTTAATGTATTTTTTTGATTGGCAGGCAAGAACAAATTACACACCGCGATGATGTACTTACTAGGAAGGGTTGGAATGTTAATACAGATTGCTACTTTCGTGGTGCCAACTTAGAGTCTATTAATTACATTTTTTTTGCTGCTCGTTTGCAAGGAGTATATGCAAAACCATTAAATTACAGCTGAATTTTAAAGAAAAATTAATGAACTTTGTTGATCTTTGGCAAGCTGGAGAGGGAAGAACAAGGACTAGTTGGTAAAGAAGGTGAGAATCAACTTTTTGTAGCTGCTTGTTGGGAGCTTTGGTGGGAGAGAAGCATCCATATCTTCCTAAATAAGAAGAATTCAATATTCTCAATCTTGCAGAAGTTGTTTCAAACATTTTTTGATTGAAAATATCTGGGTTCTCCTTTCAAATACAACATCAAAAGCTATGGAATAAGTTGTAGTCCCTCACTATGCATCCCACTTTCTAAAGCTTTTTCTTTGGATGGGATTTAGGTTCTATTTTTTTGCCCTAAAGCTTCTTCTTTGGATGGTTTATTTAGTACTTTATTGTTCATAACATCCTCCCTATTTCTCTTCTATATGAAGTCTATTATTGAATATTTGTATTGGACTCTAATCAGAGTTGGTTACTCTATGGAACAGTCTCTATAAATTTTGACTTTTTATTTTAATAAAATGAAGGTAGCTCTGCTACCTCATGTTCACATCAAAATAATATGTGTATGTGTATGTTGGATAAGAAGAGAAGGAGAATCCATCCTAAATTTTATTAAAAAAATTGTAAAAAAAGAAAGAGAAAAAAATTACTTCCCTCCAACAATTAAAAAAAAAAGATATTCAAAAATCTCTATGTACAGAAATTAAACCCCATTTGAATTTTAAAATTTATTTTCAAATTTTAGGTAAACATCCATCTTGAGAAACATCCATATCTTCCTAAATAAGAAAAATTCAATATTCTCAATCTTGCAGAAGTTGTTTCAATCATTTTTTGATTGAAAATATCTGAATTCTCCTAAGTTTCAAGTACAACATCAAAAGCTATGGAATAGATTGCAGTCCCTCACTATACATCCCATTCCTAAAGCTTTTTCTTTGAATGTGATTTAGGTTCTATTTTTTTGTCCCTAAAGCTTCTTCTTTTGATGGTTTATTTAGTACTTTATTATTCATAACATCCTCCCTATTTCTCTTCTATATGAAGTCTATTGCTGAATATTTATGTCGGACTCTAATCAAAGTTGGTTACTCTATTGAACAGTCTCTATAAATTCTGACCTTTTATTTTAATAAAATGAAGGTGGCTCTGCTACCTCATGTTTACATCAAAATAATATGTGTATGTGTGTGTTGGATAAGAAAAGAAGGAGAACCCATCCTAAATTTTATTAAGAAAATTATAAAAAAAGAAAGAGAAAAAAATTACTTTCATTCAACAATTAAAAAAAATATTCAAAAATCTCTATGTATAGAAATTAAACCCCATTTGAATTTTAAATTTTATTTTCAAATTTTAAGTAAACATCCATCTTGCCATCAGATCATAGTAGACCATCAATGACCTCAATCACCTCACTTCACATATTTTCTTTTTTCCCCACTAGAGAAGATTTTGGGGTATGCTCTACCTCACCTTTACTTTAAATACTAAAAGAAGAGATCAAAAGAGAAGAGAGTTGGAATTGGAGAAGGTGTTTGTGTTGAAAAGAGAGAAGAAAATGAAAGAGGGAGGAAGGACCATTCCTATTCTAAGGGTTGGCAAAAGGAGGTAAGACTTATTAAGGAGGAGCACCCACAAGGAGAGGGAAAGAGGGAGGAAAAGACAAGGGAGGAGAGGAGGGCCGGTAAGCATGAAGATAAGGAAGAGGGTACCAGATTGGGAGAGATCATTAGAGAAAAATGTAGAGTCAATAAGGAAGGAGGGTGTCATGCCCCAACCTGATAGCTCTCTAATCCGGCATGCGATAGAGGGCCATACAATTCTAAGATTTAACCTTACAGAATATGTAAGACCTACCATTTCAATCATACATATATTCATATCAATCCAAACTCATGCAATAGTAATTAAAGCAATCTTCTAATTTCTTCAATAAAAATAATTCATAAAGACTAATAAGGATGAATAACACAAAGTCCAAATTAAATTTTATTCAAAACTAAAACTAAGCAAATGGTAACTAAAGTTCTATACTCCTCACTGATTGGTCCTAAGTTCAATATGCTCTTCTAGATCTAAAAAAAATATAAAGACGAAGTGAGTTTTATAAACTCAGTAAGTTTCTAATATCTCTGAGATATCAAACATAAATTAAATTTTTATTTCAACCACAGCAATTTGACAAAAATAAGGTACATATATTAATATAATTATTTTTTTAAAATATGCCATGTATAATAGTAAAACATAAAATACTCTTTCAATCTTTCGTGACTACAGCCATAATAAGCTCTATGCTAGGTTTGGAAGATACTAGTCCCTGAATACAAAACACGCAATCAGTACGAATAATCAGTCTCATTGATTAGGCCTAAAAGAGAACTAGTTTTGATTCATATGGTCACGATTAACTCCAAAATCAGATAAAATGACTAGTCTTGAAAACAAACACATAATTTATCAGCATGTGTCAATGATTAGCCCCAACTAGCTAGGCCTAGAAAAAACTAGTTTTTAACAAATGACCAATGATCAATTTTTTTAGCTAGACCTAGATCATAGTCTAATTAGAAAGTTTTTGGTAAAATAATTGGCTTAAATGTATTATTTGGATTTCTTGATCTTATATAAATATTTAAGATCTTCTCAGTGAATTATAACCGATGTAGGACTAAATATACGTTCATATGGATCCTCACATACTTTCTATATTTAAGCATTGGCATCCTCACTAAACTAACGATTCAAATTCATACATCCATTCATAAATACTATAATCGACCTATGGTCAGCCTCAATAAATAGTATCCCATAGTTCATATGGGTTATGGACAGGATCAGCTCTAATATCATTTGTAATAACTCAAACTTCATCCAAAAAAATTAGCCAAAAAGTATTATTTAAATTATTTAATCTTGTATAAGTATCCAAAATCTTTCCAACAAATAATCGATATAGAAAATACACGCCCTCATGAATCCTCATAGAGGGTGATGCCTCCCACAGAAAAAGAGAGAAAGAAGAGGGAAGGAGGGTGGAGGAGTTTGTTAACATAAGTAGAGAAAGGGGAGGAAGAGAGGAATCGAGGAAGGAAAAAGAAGAGTAAAGATAGGAAGAAGGGGGAGATAGAGTGAGAAAGAGAGAAGTAGAGGAGGAAGGAGCAACCCAGAGTATTGGCCAATTGTTGGAGGTAGAAGAAGAGGAGGAAAGAGAGAGGGAAGTAGATGTTAGGCCTGAAATTGATTTTGATGATACTAAAAGAGTTTGAGAATAAATTATGATTACTAATGATGCTTTTGAGGGTGATTGTAGGATTTTTTATATTGATCAAAGGTTGATCTTAATTAAAAAGAAGCACTCTCAAATTGAAGTGATTTTATGTTATCAGATCAAAGATTTAAGTTTTGGAAGCAAAGAAACTAAAGTCAGCATGAAAAAAAATTGATAAAAAAAAAAATCTAGCCTAGAATGACTTCTTAACTATTCAAATATTAAGTTTAAGAAGACAAGTCTAGTTTAGAATATATTTGAATAAAAAATATTTAAAATTAGAGAAAAATAATTTTGGCATGCATGCATGGCATGCCTTTGAGTCGACCAAGAAAGTAGTTTAGCCGACCTAGTCTCCGCTTAAGAGAAGAGACAGAAAGAGATAAAATTCAAATGATCTTCCTTAGTTGACCAAGTTTTCATATGAATCGATCAAGACAGGGTCATAGCCAACTCATCTATTTGGATAACTGACTCTATCTCAGACTCAGGGTGAAGATAGAATATTGGAGATTTCATAGATTCTCTTGAGCCGACCAAGATTAGAGCTTACCCAACTAACAAAAATGAGAAAGCTGACTCAATCTTAGAGATAGAAGAATATAAAAAGTAGTGAAAATTCATAAGTTCTCTAAGCCAACTCAGAAAGTCAATTAGCTAACCAAGTCATGAAAGTTTGTCGACTGAAAAAATATCTAAGCTGACCTAATCTCAAGCAGACAGAATAGATAAAAAGTAAGAAAATTTATATCTATTTCTGAGCCATCTCAAAGTTTCACTTAGTGAACTCAATACTTCAGGTTAACCGACTAAGGGCTTGGCTTAGCCAACTTATAAATTTCTAACAAAATAAATGCTAGATTAATTTTTAGATTATTTTAAATGATTATTTTTTATTTATAATAGTTATTTTCAAGCTTTCAACGGCTAGAGTATTAATTACATATATTTTTGAAGCCATAAAAGTAAAGAATTAAAAAAAAATTGGGGTATTGAAAAAATTTTGAGCCTATTGAGTTTTATTCTTCAAGCTATTAAGTGGAACAAAAAGAAAGAAGAAAAACGAAATTAAAAGAGCTTTTAATTATGACATTCCCATATTTACTCAACTAAAAAGAGAGAAAAAGTACATTGAATTGAGCTAACAATCGTTGAGCAAAAATATTGAAGTCTTCATCAATCCTCTTCCAAGCATTCATGTTTAGTTTGGTATAAAGGATGGATTGAAGGAAGGATAGATAAAGAAGAAAGGATGGATGAGAGAGAGGATGGATGGATTTTTCATCAATCCTTTCATATATTTGGTGAAATATAGAAAGATTGATAAAAGTGATTTTTTTCTCTATTTGATATAGAAGAAATAAAAGAAAGGATGGATGATATTTATATTACATTTTTATTAAACTATCCTTTAAAAAAATTATTACTATTATTAATTTATAACACTAATTTATACTAAATAAGTAAACAATATATAAACTTATAATCATTATAATATATAATTATATAAATATTTAATTTTAATTTATTTTAATTTAATAAATAATTTTATAATTAAATTATTAATGAGTTAATTATATAAATAATTAGTTAATTTATAATTTAATAATTAATTTTATTAATAATATAAATAACTAGTTAATTTATAATTTAATTTAATAATTAATTATATTATACAAATAATTAAATAAAAATAATAAATAAAAATAGATAAATTGAAGATAATTCTACTTATTTAATTATAATTATCAAAATTATGTACTAAAATTAATATAATTAGTAATAAAATTTAATTTATATGATTAATAGTATATATAAAAATATATTAAAAAATATGAATAAAAAAGTAAAGTAATATTATAATTTTATCAAAAAAATTAATGAGAGATAATTTTGTCTATGCAAAAATCCATCCATCAATGTTTCATCCATCCTTTCTTCATCCTCTCAATTTGGGAGAATACAAATTGGTGGATCAGGATGGATAAAAAATCTTACTTTTTTATCTATTCTTTCTATAATTTTTTGAATCAAACGATGGATGGAGGCCATCCATCCTTCCAACCTTATCCATTCTCTCTCTCATGGCCCCAATCAAACATATGATCAAGGAAGAAGTCAAAGCAATTCAAAAGATCCACCACTTTGACTTTTTTAGGAGTTGAAAAAATTTATTATTTATATTTTAAATTCTTGTATATCTTTCTTTAAATTGTTGTGATAAGTTTCTTAAGAAAGAAACTTAGATATTCAAGGGTTGGTCCAAGCCATAAATTGGATGGTATAAGGTTCTGATTTATGAATCAGTAAAAATCAACTAGGTTGATTGTAAGCCAGAAAAAATAATTTGTTATAAGTTTTTGATTGACGAGCTAGAAAAAATCAATTAGGTTGAATTATGAACCCATGAAAATAATCGAACTGTAATCTTAAAAAATTATAGTTGAATTTTTCATGTGAGTTAACTTGGGAAATGGATGTAGATACCGAGTTAAGCACCGAATTATTATATATTTTTTTATATTTATTATTATATATTTATATTTATATTTAATCTTTTATTATATATTTATTTTTTGTTAAGCATTCCATAAATATTTTTAAATTTATTATTGGGCACAAATTTTTTAAATAATTTTTAAGAAACCAATTTATCTTTCCTATTTGGTTGCCATCTCTGGAAAACATTAAATTTGATGGACTACCGGAGGGAGAAGAATCCCACATCAATTAGTTGAGGCATTGAGTTCCTCCTTGAAGGCCTACGAGAACAAGCTTGGCCATGGCATTGTAAGAGGGTGCTATCGCTGTTATAGTGGCGGAATGGGCTGAAGGGGTTTATTACTGCTATTGTTGGAAGAATTGAGGGCAGGAATCTAGGAGTGGAAAGGAGAGACCGGCTGGCGATCGGAGAGGATGATTGCACAATTCTCCACCAGAGAAGGAAAGAATTTGTGGGGTTTGGGTTAGGATGGTATTTTAAAAAAGTTTTTAGTAGTTATGAGTGTAGCTTTTCCACTTGATATCACAGTATTAATATATAAAATGGAATAGATTGTGCAAAAAGTATTTTGTTATCTTTTTCTGATATTAATTATAATTCATCCTTTAAAAATATGCCAACTATTGTTCATTGATGTAGACAAAAACCTACTAAGTGACATCCTACAATGCATCTTTTTTTTATTTCTTTCGAACCTCAAGAAGGATGAAGGTAAAACTAAAACTAAAATACCTTCTGTGTTTATCATGATGAATGTGGGACACAAACCAATAGTCATGTTGTCTCAAAGCAAAGGGTTAGTTGTTCAAGTTTTGACTATTGTTATCCTTAAGATATTCAAAGTTGTTGGGAATTCTGTAAGTAAAAAAAAAAAATCGGATCCATGAGTTCTAATTTGTAGGTCCATATCTCAAGCATGTAGAGATATGTCATCTCAAAAAGGAAGAAAAGATTTTTTGGGGATGGGGGCATAGGATGCAAAGCTTAGACAAGCATGTGTAGCTACTCTATCTAAAATGATTAATTTGGTTCATAAAAAAAAATTTATCTCATTGAAATATATTTTTTAAAAAATTAATATTTATGTATATTACATTTAGAAAAATAATTTTGATGTATTTAATTGATCATAGAAAAGCGGTATAAGAACATACTTTCTTTAATGACTTATATTTATTTGAGTATATATATTTTTTAAAAAATATAAAACCACGGGCATTTTCATAAAAAAAAGGAAATTTATCTTGATTCTTAGCTTATGGAAAATGGGCTTTCCATATCCTACATGAGTTTCTTTTTCTTATAGAGGTGGAAAATTTATTTCAATACTTTATCATCTCTCTTGTTTGAAAACTCCGACGAAGCAGAAGCTATTTCGTCATTTTCTTGTTCACACTTTCCTTCCTCCTCTTCCGGGGAACCAAGCAAATTCAAAAGGAAGAAAATAGAAAAACTAAAGAAGTAGATCTCAAATCTGGACCACCGATGTCCAATCTCAAGCAACTTTGTGAACTTTATCGCATTGAACCACATAAAAAAATATCCAACATGAGGCAGGTTTTTTGTGGTCAAAAGCCTGCTCATATGAATTCTCCATCGACAGCCCTCTCTCCCTCCATCGTTGCCACACGTATGGATTGGCAGCAATGAGGTCGGATCCCATCAAGTTCAGCACTTGAACTTGACGGTCCGGTTCCATCCTTGTATGGTTGGATGGCAGTGATGCATCAGGGCCCATGCTATACGTGAAACACTGGCTCCTAAGAGGACATGGGGCATGATGCATCACAGTCATCCTGCAAGACATGGATGGCCGTGATTGGAACGCGGACCATGAGTTCACTGAACTCTAGAGGATCCCACTCAGCAGCAATGGCATGGGAGGATTATGGATGGTGGATCGCCAATGCTGACGTGCGTCATCATCTATGAAATAGCAAAGCTGGAGGAAACCATCACCACCAATAATTGATTTGACGAAAGCTTTCCGTATCATTAGTCCTCCCAAAAACTCTCTCCTTCAAATGTCCTCAAAGCTTGTAGTAACTAAGGTTCCATTGATTTCGCGTGGGAATTAACTGCAAATGGGTCTGGTTAGATCCTGCTCCAGCTTTGCATTGGTTTAGCTCGAATTGAACTTAGACCTGAGTTCAACCCATTCATTTAGAAATCGAGCGATGCTGCCTTTAGGCTGAATGCGACCATGATTCGAGTTTGTTTTTGTGATTTGGTGATTTCTACCATCAAATTGAGTAGAAGCCATATAGCCAGATTCAACGTATGGATCTCGACTTTGGGTATGGTCAGGTCCAGGTTAGGTTGAGTATGAATTCGGTTTTGGGTTACCGAAACCAACTTAGATCCCGATCTGAGATGGGGTATATATGGTATTAACTGTGGCAGTGCTCCTATTTGATGCTTATTTTATGATCCATGATGCATCCCCCCAACCAATAGGGGTTCATGCATCTCCATTGATGTGTTAGAGATCCTTTGTTTTTGGTGAGCATGCAATGGGGACCTAAATGATAATAATAGCTCACCAGATGCAAGAATTATGGTCAATTTTTTGCTGAAAGAAAGGAAAAAAAAAAATCATCAGTTCATTTCCAATTTGCTGGGGCCAATGCTGCAGAATTATGGAACTTTGGCGTGTTTATTGACGAGCACATACACACACACATCCAACACATGTTGGAGATGACATGATGGAAGTGTTGCAATACCATGTGCTGATGGAGATGCATGCTGGGGTCATCCATAAATAATTAGATGGTTTAGGATCCGGCTAAGTCGAACCTACTATTTTGGGATGTCGTATTTGGCCTATTATTTTTTGGTTAGTCCAATTTTTCCCTCAAAACAACAATGTCTTTATCATTGTTGGTGTCGTCTAGAATTTGGCAGTGGAGGCCAACGAAATCATTGAGTCGATGTCTCACTTCTCTCATTTTCCATTGTCATGCGAAGCATCATGCACCATCCATTTCACCTAGTTTTTGGAATTTTGGTACACAAAGCCAACTGGTGGAATATTTAACAGCTTCAGGAAAGACTTCCGATGTGGTACCACTCATATCAATACCATGTCGGCAGAGCATTGGTACATCTTGTGTGGGGATTGATTCGGTGTACTGATATCCGATAGGGAATTACTTTGGTATTAGTACTACATTTGATATGAGTAGCACATATCAGTACTCCAAACCTTGATCCTAGAAATTTATACATGTTAACTCATAAATCAGTATATGTGCATGTATAGGCACATACATAAACACACACACACACATATATATAATTTTAAGTTGCACTTAGTATAATTCTTATAGAGTTATATCTTTTTTGAATTGAATAATGATGATGCTATATTGATGATCTAAGCTATTTAATTTAATCTATCACCTATAAATTGCTTATACATCAAAAATCATATGATTTGAGATTTTTAACTTATAGATCAAGTGATTAAAATTTGACTATTAAAATATTATAAAATAATACATATTGTTTAACTACTTAAGGGGGCGATCAAAGAGATAAAATTTAAGTACAAAGTTCTAGGGATTAAGGTGTCTATCTAATAGAAGGTGGGGTCCAGATTGATGGCTTGCTAGTTGTCCATATTCAAATCTGAAATTAAGACTAACTTGAACTACCAATTTTATACTTTTGAGAGAATATAATGTGTTGTATCAGGTTTGCAACGATCAATGCATATCTCATGGTAGCTAAGGACTTCTACTAGGTTTATTCTAGATTAAGCTACATTCTAGTTTAAATAACATGACGAGGACTTTTTACTCTCTCGCCACGCGCTTGTGGATCAAAAGACCATGCTGGCCTCAAGGAGGGAACATGGGTTTTGATCCTGATTTAATTAGGGGGGGGCATCCAACTTTAATTAAAGAGCGCGTCTGTTACATACTGAGAAAAAAAGGGAGAGGTGGGAGGCCAATTGCTTATGTGTTTGCATGGATTATTGGAAGTAACGTTTAAGATTTTTTTTTGGGTCCAATTATATCCAAAATATAATTTGTGATCTACTCGATTATCAACAATTTGGGGCTTGTTTAAGATTTTTTTTGTTTTTTGGTCCGATTAAAACCCACCTTATTTGCTTTTAAAAGTAACGTAACAATAGTATATATATATATCCATTCATGAAAAAGATTGTTACTATAAAAGAGAAAATGATCGCAAACTTATAACACTTTTAGTTTTTAATAAAATATTCAGAGAATCTTAAATAAAAACTATGCTTCAATAAAAATTATGTATGCGTATGCATGTATATACATATATACATTCATCCATACCAAAGATTGTAACGATAAAAAAAAAAAATATAGTGACAAACCTATAACACTTTTAGTTTAATTTTAATAAAATATTCAGGGATCCTTGAATGAAAATTATGTTTCAATAAACATATCATACTTGCCAAACAAGCTAAGGATTCCTTGAACATAAATTTCAAATGAATCGGTTATCTCATTCTTCTCGTGTTAATGATCGAATCAAGTGGTACCTTGCCTCATCACCAATTTAAGCAGGTGATTCTTTGCTGCCATGATTGACTCTTAGAAAACACGGACTATATTAGAATTTAGCTGATAATGGTTTTGATTGGACCGGTCGCTAAACCAGCCAAAATGGGCGTAATTGAACTAATTAAGAAAAAGCGAGCCAATAAACATGGACTATATTATTGTCCTTGGACCGGTCACCAAACCAGCATTATTTAAGCTTTTCGCTAGCGCAATAATCTAGCTCAGTTAAAGTTCAGTTTAGTTTATTTTGAGCCAAGGACGAAGTATCTGCCAAACAAGCGCTATACAATTATGGCTTGGTGAAAACCCCCCCGGTGCGAGTCTCCATCAAGTTTTAAACAGATGTTTTTGAGTTGATAATTTGCTTTCTTGAACAGGTGGCGATAATGTCACCACACCTTCATTAAAAAGATGTAAATTTTTTTAAAAAAATTATTTAGATAATCAAACCTGCACCTTCCGATTCAAGGTCGGCAATCCGGCTCCATATCGAAAACAAATGTTTAATTATCAAAATAGAACCTCTAAAAAAATTATCAATCCGACTATAGCATCTACAAATTTTATCACACCGACATCCTATCGGCATTGTAGAATACGAAGAAAGATCGATTATCCATCGATAAATCGACCATCTATTAGATAGCATCTAATATTCTCAGATGGCAACTTATCTAAACAATCTGATGCATTGTACAATCAACAACCTTTCGACACAAACTATTGGAACCGTCGATTGACAGTCGATATGTCGGAACCACCGACTAACAGTTGGTATATCAAAATCACCGACTGATAGTCGGTATGTTGAAATCCATGATCATGATATTGGGTAACTGCCACATGCCACGATCATCAATGGACATAAACTCCTTATTAATTTTGTGATAATGGCCCAATAATAGGGGATAACTATCTTTTAGTGTCAGAAAAAATGAGATTCCATATGCTCAACCGTCACATCCGATCATCTATAAAAAGAAGGTAAGAAAATAGATAAAGAGAAGAATTTTAAACTAAAATTCTGTTAAATTCAATTCTAAATATTCTATTTATCATTTTTCACTAATTTAGGCATCGAAGGTTCCGCCAGATAAAATATTGGCTAGTAGACTCATCTTGCAGGTCACCCTTCATCGAAGTAAGATGCACTCGGGATTGGCCGCAACAGACTCAAATTTTGATAACTTAGGCTTGGCTCGAAGTCCATTTAAAAATAAATTTAGTTTATATTCGAGGTCTAGCTCATGATCAGCTCTAATCCGAAGTACATTCCACAGGAAGGAAGGGCACCACCTTGGCCCAAGGCTGACAGGCCGCAATCCAAAAGAAGGTATTCGGCCCATTGATGGCCCAAAGGACAGCAAAAAAAATTAACAGCACCTAACCTAGATATTTGAACTTTATTGTATAGATATCAGACAATGCAAGGGTAATGAGTGACAAATTTATTCATCAACTGGGTATTTAAGCTTGATAAAATCAAACATGTGTAAGCCAGGAAATTGTCAGGCTTGACATGTTTATAAATCAAGTCAGCCTGAAAGCTTAGCCCATGGGCTGTTGAATGGCCCGCTTAATTGGATGCATGGATGTTCCTTCAAGCTCAAATTCATTTTTAAAACGAAAAGCTATATAAGCATAGTTTAAAGGAAACAAGCTAGAGTTTAGTAAATCTCTAACACAATGGCACTGCAATCTGTTTTAAAAAATTAAGGCCACAAAAATTTTTAAAATGATTCCAACAAACTTATCATAAAATTTTATGGAAGGAGTTAGATTTTGAAATAAGCATGAAAATATATGGCTACATGCCAACTATTTAGTTATCGAAAAATATATTTTTATTTTAATTTTTGAGAAAAAAAAAGAATATGCTGATATCTCAGAACTTATCCTTATTCTTTTCAATATTCAAACTAATAAAAATTAAATATATTTTAAAAATATAATTATTTTAATTTTTATTTTTTATTGATTTTAATTTTGATTATAAATTAAATATATCCTAAAATTAGGTTCCATCTAATCTGCACCAACTGGGTTTTCTTCAAGCTCCCCAATCGCTGTGCCAGTGACGAAGCCCGATGCTTTTTTTAACGGGTTGGATCCGTTCGCATAATTTTTCACCATCAAATCAATCGTGTATTTTATCAAAATTTGAATATCAGAATGATCTGATGGTAAAAAAGTATGTTCACATGTTCGTGCTATTCATGTAGACAAAAGTTTGTTCGCATGGTCGTGCTATTCATATAGATAAATCTTGTTTCACTGGCTTTAATTCATCGTAAAATATTTTATATATCACGTTCGGTGTAATAAAATTGGCAAAATGTATCAAATTATTCCATTAAAACACGTAGTTTCACAAATATATATTTAATATTTTATAATATTTAAAATTTTAAATAATAAAAATATTTTTTTCTAAAAATTATAGTATTTATTTATAAAAAATTATAGTATTTTTATAAAAAATATAATATTTTATTTAAAATATTATAATTTTTATGAATAAATATTATAATTTTTATAAAAACAATTATATTACAATATGAAAGAAAATATATATATATAATTATAATATCTTTTTATAAAAATTATGACATATATTCTAAATAAAATATTATATTTATTATAAAAATATCATAATTTTAATAATATAATATTATAATTTTTATAAATAAATAATATAATTTAAAAAAAATATATATTTTTACCATTCAAAATCCTAACGCTGTGAGATACGTTGAAAAACGAGCGCTACGTCTCAATAATCCGGTGCACTTCACGATTATTTTATTATAAAAAAAAGAAAAAAAAAATACTCTTGGTTCATTCCTGACCCCGTTTACGATATGGCGAGGGCCACGCGGTGTAACTGCGGATGGTGGAACCACGAAAACCACGCGGTGGTGGCCAGCTGGGTTTCGAGATCTGTGATGATGATCTATCTCTACTCGAAGATATGACTAATTACTGTTCGCACGTGCACAAACTTTATCTGATTGACGATGTGACGTGGCGAGGCCCTCCCTCGGAGCAAGTGAATTTGTCGGGGAAAGAAAAAAGGAAAAAAAAATCAACCGATCTAAGTTCTAAATGGGTAGTGTAAAATATTCTCTCTTTTTCCCAGATATGCTTCCAGTAACCTCCATTCTCACAGTTCACCATTCGTTGCTCTCTCCCATTTCTCCACCTACCACCATGCAGCAGATGCCTAATAAGAAGCCGAAGCAAGCGGGTCAGAATGGAACGCAGTTCTTTAAGATCCTGCTCCCGGGTTTCCTTGATAGGCTCGTACGTCTTCTCTTCCTTCCTACCTCACTTACCATTTTCTATTCAACCTTCTGCTTTCATGATTTGGTAGCTAGAGGAAGGAAGCTTGTTTTAGGTTGGGTCATGTGAAACCTAAACTTCTCCAATGAGAAGCTTAGTCCACTACCATCATGGTCCTATGCTACTGGTTGTTCTTTTGGTTCCCCACACCTATACTCCTCTATGGCTTTTCTTGGCTTGTTCTGAGAAGAGCGAGATTGCCGAAAGTGATAAGTTTTATATGCACCTACTTGACGATTTCCGAGTATCTCTTTCTCATACTGCTGCTCTAGCCATGGTGGATCAAAATTTCTGTTTTGGTACGAGGGTTGCATTTTAGTGCCAGTGGTTTAGGAGCACCTTAACATTATAACGCAAGCATTTTGATGCATCACAGATCCATTAGCTTGTTTGCTAATAACTCAATAAATCAAAGAGGCATGCTCTTCATTGCACAATATTTTGATTACATATAAATTCCCTAATAAAATTTGAGACATAACCCCGTGGTAGATGCTAAATAAGCTTTTAATAGTTACAGTTTTCTTGGCTGTACGGTACTCTCGAGAGACTTCCTTCAAAAGGTATTTTCGAGAGACTTGACCATGAAACAATTTGTCTCTTTTGCAGCATATACCTCACGATTTTATCAGATATTTCATCAGGGAGAAGGTCGACAAGGCCAATACTGCAGTCTTGAGGAGCCCTCTGGGCAAATCGTGGCATGTAAAAGTTCATGGAAATTTTAAGGACATGTACTTTGGAGAGGGCTGGCAGGATTTTGCTGTAGCACATGATTTAAGTGTGGGTTTCCTCTTGGTATTCAAGTATAGAGGCAACATGGAATTTAAGGTCACCGTATTTGATCTGAGTGCCTGCGAGAGAGAGTATAATCCCTTTGACGCAAAGTATGGCTTTATCATCAAGTTAATTATTAATTTTATATCTTCCAGATCATAACTCATTTGTTTTTTTTTTTTTTTGTAATTTTTTGGCTCATTGGCATGTGCGAATGCGGCTGGAGTACATATTCGCAGCTGTAGTTCAGATACTGGTAGGAGACCAAGATCCGGTTCTTCCGAGCAGTTGATTGCCGAGCACAAGAAGTTTATAGCGTACTTGAACAAACAAGTCGCGATCAGAGATTTGAAACCTGTGAAGAAAGTGTACGAAACTAGAAGCTGTTGCTCACTTGGACCACATTTCAAGACCATTATAAAGCATTATAACCTTAAGTTAAAACCCTACATGGTAAGTGGTATTATTTCCCTCATTTTTATAGTAACTTCTAGGAACTTGGCTCCTGCAAGTGTTGGTTTGCTGGAACAAAAGTTAAGTTCTACCGATGAGTGGTGGATCTCATTAGTATAATTTTTTCCATCTAATCTGGTACAATTGTATCGGAATTAATGCCAGCCGGTGGCGGCATAGCATCCGTATTGGCATCATGAGCATCACAATTCTGCCATACGTATGGGCTTTTTATTATTATTATTGTTTCAGTATGTCAACTTGACTAATTTTTGAATGGGGACAGAATGTTCCGACTATATTTCAAGCATCCTGTAGCCTCTCAAGCAAACGTCAGGTGATCCTGAGGGATCCACAATGGCAGCTGTGGCCGGTGAGACTTTATCACAGAAGGCGGAACACCATGGTCCAGACTCATTTTGGTTCTGGTTGGCGGGAGTTTCATATGTACAACAATCTAAAAGAAGGCGACACCTGCATCTTTGAGATTATTCCAGAAGACCAAAATGACATCATGCATGTCCACATATTCAGAAAATGACGGATGCCAAGGCAACTGCTTTGTAACATATGTTTTATCTTATGTTCGGTGGAGTAGAAGATGTGTCATATATCTAATGAAATATAATAACTACGAAAACATATCCATAATGCAAAAACCATTAGTAACCAAGTGAAAAATTGCTGAAAGTGCCAGTTTTATCGAGATGGTATCGGCTGTTGGTGGTTGTAAAACGTGTTCTATAACCTTTTTCACTAGGATCTAGGAGTTTGATAAAATTTAGAGAGCCACCCCTCATTTATACGCGATAATCTATGCGCCTCTTCAATCCAACGAAAAAAAAAGGGGGTCATTTTGTATCGCATGTGCTTTGTTAACCATGGAGAAGAATCTCTGTTTCTCTGTTCTACTACATTAGTCCAAGATTGGATAACTCATAACATAAGCAGCTAGTTTACGGGCACCAAATTTTTTTTCAACCACTATCATAAGGCAATAGATTCACTCACCAGGGTTGTATGACTGCCGTCGCGCCTTGGTCTTATATGCTCCCGAAGTAACGTAGATTGGTGCCTTTTGTCGCGTCTTTGGTCAAAGTGGACTCTGAGTCTAAACTCTACATGCGAGAAAGACCCGAATACACCACCCTCTTGGCCTGAGAAGTCGAGCAGGTGCTGCAGGTGGATGCGCATGAGCCATCATTTCGCGCACATTGATACAGAATTTTATTGATGCTCTCCTCTTAAAACTGCCAAACAATTGCAGTTCGGCACAAATTTTCCTAGAAATTCATTTGTACATAAATCTACAAAAATACGCAATAAACCAAGAGTACGGAGACTAGTCTGGATGGAAACATGGCTTGTTTAGGCTCATACGTAAGGAAACTTTTGGAGTCTTACATAAAACATTATTAAATTCAGCTTTAAAAAAACTATTTTATATATATTTTGATTCTCATCCATTTTCACTCTCCCAGCAATCCATTATCTTGAGGCAGAACCACATTATCTAACCGAACACAGTATGATGATAAAAAACAGTTGCCGTCCAGAAAAAAAGACAGGAAATCACTAAATCTGTACATAGAAAAACATGGAAAACTGAGGGGGGAAAACAAAGGCACTGAACCACTGAATGGATATTCCATGGATTAGATGTCAGTAAAACTGCGTCTTAAAAGAAATAGTTCTGTCCAGAACCTAGACAAATACTGACATCGCCAAACCTGTACAAACTAGTATAAATGCCGATGTACTGAAGGTGGTTGGAAAGACGAGCTCCTGGGTGAGTGCTACCAACTGAATAAGCAGGAAATAGTGCAATTATTGTTTGTGGGTCCTTGCATAAATTATTGTCAAGAAATGCACGTTGAACACAACTTAAACGAGGTTCAAAACATGTCTGAAAGGAAACCATCCAGTAAAATGGTAAATTTCAGAAAACATTATTCTCAGAAACTTAAATTGGACGGTGACTTGTTAACAAAATTTAACATGGTAAATGCCTTCATACAATAGTATAAGATAAGGCATGTGGATGATAGAATCATGTTCTGATCTTGAATAGTTTAATGTTTCATATGGGATTGGCGGATCTTCGAAATTCATTTGTAAAGTTCAATAGAATATTATGTTGTTAAAATCCAACCTAAAAGCTTAAGTTAATAAGTGGATGGGTCCACGAGCATATAAGCACCACTGAAGTCCTCAACCTATCAAATGTAGGACTATTTCTCAACAATGCCTCTCACGTATGGAGCTCGAGGGATGGAACCATAGATGGATGTAAGGGGAGACACATGGATTAGTAATTGGAAGCATGAAGATATTGGTAGGTAAGAAGGATCATGGGCTCTGATACCATGTTAAAGTCCAATTCAATAACTAAAGCTAATAGGTGGATGGGCCCATTGGTACATAAGCACTACTACAGTCAACCTATCCAATGTGGGACTCTTCCTCAACACATGCAACTAATATTCTGCTCAGAATCAAGCACCAATGAAAGCATATTAATCGACCTAGATTGCTCAAACAGTTTGCTACCTCTTGGACAGGCAAAAAACTCAAAGTCAAGCCAAAACAAGGGTACCCATCCAGTACAGGTAATGATATATCAAGAGAAGACCCGTCGAAAGACCTCTTGGAGCCTCCACTGGGTAGGTTGGGCATGGTTATCTGGATTGAATTTGGGAAAATGGTAGGAATTGCTGCTTGGCTACAGTCTGACTTGCAGCAAGGTGGGATCACTGTTGCCCTGTCCAGGCAGCGCAAACAGTCCTTTCCAGCTTAATCTTGCAAAAAGGAATCCTGGGGACTCAGTATATCATCCATGAGCAACCTATGTATGTATATACATATCTATGCAGATGCATATAAAAAGCTATTAGCTTTTACTAAGTTTTGGGCAAAAAGACAATATAGCCCACCAGACTGTGGCTGATTGTGGGTCTTTCTTTTTCTTGTTTGTTCCTTTAGTCCCTCCACTTCTCTGTTTTTTTTTAAATTTTTCTCACATTTCACTCTGTAAATATCTGAATATTGAATAAATGCTGGGTGGCTGTGTGCCTCCCTTAAACCTCAAAAAAAAAAAAAAAAGTTTTGGGCAAAGAGATCAGTTTCAGATGAAACCAGCAGAACTGGCCTGAAATTGAATCAAAATGGACCGAAACTATCAAAATTTAAGCAGTTTCGGGCAGTGAAACTTCACCCTTGGCTGATTATATCTGGCAAGCTTCTTGACATGTGCCTCAACGTATCAGCAATAAATCAGCATTTTTTTATTAAATTAAAATGTTGTTGCATCATAGGATGGATTGTCATTTCAGTTATAAGATGGTTGAGATTCCAGTCTGCATTCAGTCGTATAAAAATTTCACTATAACCATATAGCGCCAGTATTTCAGTTTGTTATCATCGCTTACATTACTCTAGCCAGAATAAGAAGACCCAATATGTCACTGTCCAACTTTATGCATACAAGTGATGCTATATTTATTTATTAGATTAAAATCAATCAAATAAGGTGGAAAGAAAATGATACAAATGAAACTAACACAAGCGTTTCTCTTTAAACTTTCTTGGAAAAAATTTGAGAATAGACTCTCTCACCTTAAAAAAAAGGAAAAAAGAGCCTTAACCACCTTTGGAACATTAATCTTAAGAATATATATAGACATCTCAAACAGTAATTAGAAAAGTTACCTAGAATGATTTTAGTCCTTAAACACAGCTAAACTATGGTAAGGAAAAAAGTTTTCAATCTTTCAAGATTCAAAGTCTTCTCCAAACACAACCAGATTCCTCATTTAATAGAGGGAAGATTTGGACAATGAAAGATCATGCCTTGACCAGATTATACTTCTCGAGATGCCACATTTTAGGCAAGATACCTATTGAAAGCTTTACAGGAATGAGATACTTCAAATCATCCTATTTCAGTAAATCAGATAAATTAGTTTATGAATTTGACAAAATATATATAGGTATTAAAGTTTCTTGCTACACAGTCACAGTACTTACAGATATGCGTGATCAAAGATGATATTATTACTTCTACAATGACATACGCACTTGAAGATGGCACAGAATATGTCACCTGGTATGATAGGTAAACCTTATGTTAGCTTCACTCTAAGGATTCCAATGCATTAGGGCATACATTAGCTTCTGATTCGCCTGTCCTATCACAAAAGGAAAAAATATGCCTTGTCTTAACCACTTCTACAGAACAATTACTTCCAAAGATGATACTGATGACAACATATAGATGTAGGCTAATCTTGGACAGAGAATATAAGATGGCCCGGATGGTGCTTGCACTGACCATATACGTGACTTAATTTTAAATGTTACACCATGCATGCACCCACAAAGATATGTACATGCATATAGGCACATATACACATATATATGTGCATTTAATGTTAGAATCGTGCATGCACTGAGAGATATAAATATATACATGCACATATTTATGCATGCATTTATGAACTAAAAATTTATAAAGATGCCTGAAAAGAGAAGAAAAGAAGAAGAAGACATTGGATAAACTAAATACAAAGGCAACTGTTTCCAAGGTTTGCAGTACCAATGCATACTATACCATGCTAGTACCAAAGCGATACTTGGCACAATGGGCATATGGAGTCACTGAACCAATCACCATACTGGCATATTGACACCGCACAACACGGTATCCATGCAAGGTCTGCTACCAAGATTACAAACCTTGACTAATTTCATCTTCCCCATTGACATGAACAATAAGGATGCCAATTACAACACAAGCTTCTCTCACATGCAATGGTCACAGCTATTCACAGTTCCACCCAATGATAGCACAGGCATACAAGCTTCCTCTCACGCACATTGCACATCATACAAAACAGCTAAAAATCTCAATTTAGTTTAAATATCATGGATACATTTCGATTAGGGTCATGAAATTCATGTTAAAAATCCTATTCCATAATTTTGGTCATAAAAGCAATAAAGGAAATGGAATGTGAACAAAAGAGAAAAGAGTTAAATTTTAAACTTAGAGCAAGAATATTTTCATTAAGGACTTCCAAGAAGCTTGTATAATACATGTAGGCGACCTGATGAACTACTGAGACAAAATTGAATTATGAGAACAGCAATTTGAAGTCACAAGCAACTCAACTTATCAGCAAAATATTGTAAAATGACTCTTATTTGAAGTCACAAGCAACTCAACTTATCAAAAAAATATTGTAAAATGACTCTTACCTGACCTTGTCTCTAGCTCAAAATTCCTCAAAGTCAAATATTCGAACAGTTTCAATACTTCTTATGACACCGCTGCAACCTGTGCCAAGCTGCTGACTTTCAAAAATTAGCATGGAATTAATGCACATGTGCATGCACAGATGCACACAAGCAATGTCCCAAAAGATAGAACCAGAATAAAGACTCAGACAGAAAGTTAAGTACAGACAGGAAACAACCTTGAAGTATATTTTGAATAATTGGCAGGTCACATATAAAGCTCCAACATGTTTGGGGCCTTCACCCTGAAAAAGTCAACGCCAACCAAGATCAGTGCACTAAAGGAAGTAAAGGAACATAAAGATCAAAGTATGAACAGACAGAACTCGTGAAGACCAAAGAGTAAAGAAGCTGAAATTTGATGATCATAATCAAAATAACAAAGAATCCTGTCAAAATCAATGCGTAGATGCATCCATCTTCACGAGCAACCAAGAAGAAGTAAATTAAAAAGTAATGGATCATAGGAGATGAATTAATTAACATGTAAGTGTTCATGAAGGCAAAAATGATCAGGGAGCTATCTAATTAAAAAAAAAATAAAACATATGAAGGTGTCCATCAAGCTAGAAAGTCACTAGCAAGATAAATTAATTGATTTAAGATGCATCTTTAACATTAATCAGATTTGGTTAGTTCTAAATTGGAGAAATAAGGATACTTTTCTTTCCTTCCTTCTTTACATGAAAGAAATTACTTCTGCTGCTTCTTCCAACAAGCCCACCGCGCACCCCCACCCCCCCTTCTCTTCTCCTCCCTTTTTTTTTCCTTTTTCTCCCTCTCCCTTTCCTCCAACCTCCTTGTTTTCAGTTTTATTTTTTTTAAAAAAAATCTTAGGCTAACAACTTTCAGGCAGTCTGGATCATCACCTCCATTAATTGTTCCATTCCTGTTAGTAGTTTACCAAAAAAAGAATATGAAGATCTAAGATCTAGGCATGCAACAATTCAGAGTTAAACCCCATAAAACACATCTAGGGCTCAGATTGTTACCTAGACACCCTTTCCCTTCCTCTCAAATATATGATCCTTGGAAAAAATATGATCTGACAGAAGAAGGATATTGATTAAGTTCCTTCCATATGCAGAACTTCACAGAAGGAAAGAATTGAAGTGTCACAAGTTTCTTATCGAAAAGTTTGCAACCTCTCAAAACCTATGCCATTGTGCACTTCCCAATTATTATATTAAGCCCATACCTATGTTAAGCCTTGTAAGTGAAGAAAAAGAGCAAATGTGATACTGGTTCATGCCAACTCCAAAGTAAACTTACCAATTAAAAGATCAACATAGGAAACTCACCCTAGGCTGTGCATAAATCAGTCAAGTATATTGCCCTAACCAAGACAAAATAAAATTTGCCTTGAGTCCGGTTCTCTATAGGGTTCGCCAAACTGGACGCTGAATAACTATTATCCTTGATCTTTCCAAGCCTGCTCCTCATCATCGCAATGAGACATTGTAACCATTTTATGTTCAACTCCCATCTCTCTTCCAAAGGAAGATAAGAATTCACTTTGATCCATTGATGCACTCTAAACTGCTGCCATTCCACTTGAGTTCCCACAACAACAAATGAGACAGATTTGGTGGCCAACCAACCTAGCAATCACTTTACTACAGTCATGATACTTCTCCCTTGCATGTGTGCCTCGTGTGAAATACCTGAAACTAGAGTCCCACTGGTGCCCAAGAAAGTTCTGAAATAATCAAAGATGAGAGATTTATATAGCACAAGCTCTCTAGTTTCAGCAGATCTTAAAAAGATTTCTGGTGGGTTGAAGCAATCTCATAAGAGAGATAGCAAAACTCCTCTCTGATCTATGATATGGAGGACTTCTCTTCTAACATTTCAAAGTAATTCGATCACATAAATATGTAATCAAAGAATGTGCTAGCAAAAGCAATTATTTTATCCATGCAACAACAATTATACTGTCGATTCAATGGATGCAACAAAATAGGATATTATTAGTGTTATTATTATTATTATTACCATTACTATTACTACTATTATTACTACTGTAATATTGTTGTTCTTATTGTTACTATTATTGTTATTGTTACCTCTATTACTATTCAATTGCAGAACCATCAGCAAGAGCCCTGAAGACCTTCACCTTCATCCGGAAGGAGCTGGCCCTCCTGCAGCTTCTCCGGATTCTTCCCACACGACGACAGCTCTCTGTCAGCCTGAAACAAAAGAATCCAAAATCCATAAACTACAAGTAATCACAAAAGCGAAAAAGGTGGGGCAACAATCAAAGCACGCACCCTCTCGACAAGAACCCGTATCTCAAGAGCCACTGCATGCATCGCTTCCATCGCCCACCCGTGTCCCACTTCCGAAATTCCTGCAGAAAACCCACTGAAACTCCAACATCAAGCAGTGAGCTGGATAATAAGACGGTATCGAGATTGCAAGAAGTAAAAGAATAAAAGAGCGAGAGAGAGCACTTTGCGGCCTTCTCGAAGGCAACGTAGGCGTCGATCTCGGTAGCTCTGAAGGCATCGGAAATGAGGAATGAGGATCTCTCCGAGCTGGGAGAAGATGAGGATCTGCTCGAGTCTTGTTGGTCAGGAACCAAGTTTAGCTCTTAATTGGAAGAGAGCCATTACTAGTACACAAGGAGGGTTAAGATATGAGGGGGGAGAGAGGAAGGGGGGAAGGAAGACTTGGAAGACATTGAGGGCGTCGGCGAGGGAGAGGAGGTGGGGGGAGTTGGACGAGACGGCAAGGAGGGGCTTCAGGGCGGAGCCGTCCCGGCAGGCGACGGCGTCAGAGAAGCGAGAAAGATGGTCGGTAATGCGGTGGCGGTCTTCACCCATGCTCAGGTGCAGCGCCATGGGCGTACGGACGAGTCGCCGTCGCTCTGGGCCTCTGGCTGTGGCGGCGGTAATGGTACCGGCGGCTAGAGAGGGGAAGGTCAGCTTGCGAATCAGGCCCGAATCAGAATCGACCCTTCAACTAAGCCTCGGAGTCCTCGTCGCCTGGGAGCCCCGTTCTCTGAGCCCCGCCAAGCTTTTGGAAGAAAAAAAAATAAAAAATAAAAAATATTTTTTTAAAAAAAAAAAATATTTAAAAAAAATTATTTTAAAAAATAATTTATTTTTAAGTGATAGTAAAAATAGTTTTTCTGTTTTAGAGAGAAAGTAAAAAATTTAAATTTTTTTTCAAAAGCAAAATTAAAAAATTAATTTTTTAAAAATAAAAATATTTTTATTTAAAATTATTATTTACTATAGCTATCCCTATTTATTTTCATCTAATACTTTCATTATTTAGTGAATGATATATTTTGATACATATATATTAACATATAAAAATTATTTAAAATATTTAATATATATTATCTTTGATTCAATTATATTTATATTGGTTCAAAATTTTAATATATTTTTTTATTATTTTATTTTTTATTTTAATTAAATAAAAAATAAAAAATAAATTAAAATTAATCATAATAAATATTTAAAATTATTTATCTATTTAAATTATATTAATTTTAAAATAAATCTATACATGCTTTTTTTTCATAATTTAATAGTTAAAAATATTTTTTTTGAAAGATTTGCCAAACACAAATTGCTTCTCAAGTACTGATAAAAGTACTTATCAAATGATTTTGCCAAATATAAATTATTTTTTCTTCACAGCACTTTTTTCTGAAACTTTATTTAAAAAAATAATTTTAAAATAAGCTGATTTTTACAGCTTGGCCAAATAAGCTCTAATTTTTCTTAGAACAACCTTCAACGATAATATTGATGGCAGCTAATAAAAATCATATCAGGCGGATCTAATTTTATATTATTTTTTAATATTTTAAAAAATAAAACTTAAAATTCAATAAAAATTGGATTATTTTTCTACCAACGAAATTCTTTAGATCAATATCTAAAATAATAAAAAAATAAAATAAAATACATATCTGTAAAAGGTTCTTCGTGACCATCTTTTTTTTTCTTCTTCATCGATTCTTTTCATTCATTATCTTCATCATCAAGCCATTTCTTTTATCCATAAGATCTTTCTTTCGAATCCCTCTCTTCTTTCAAACTCCACGTGCATTCTCTCCTATGTCTTTTTCTATTTCTCCTCTTTAAAATTTTTCTTTTTTTCTAAAATCTTTACATCTAAAATTTTATAAAAATTGTAAATCATTTTATCTAGAGATGTGTATTGAAATATCGGATGAATATTTGTATATATATGTATTAACTGATTATATACTATATATTGATAAATACTAAGTTCGATGAACTATCTATCAATTTATTATGTTGTGTATCAAAAAAATTTATAGTACATATCTAATAAGCCATTTAGTGTGTATTATTTGATCATGTGTTGTATATTGATGAGTACTATATTCTGAAAAATTATGTATCATTTTATCTAGAGATGTGTATTTAGACATTGGATGAATATTTTGCTAAGTGTGTATTAAATGGCCATATACCTTATACTGATGAATATTAAGTTCAGTAAACTATGTATCAATTTATCTATAGATATGTATCGTTGTTGCATGTGTATCAAAAAAGCTTATAGTATATATCATCTGATTATATACTATATATTGGTAAACTCTACATTCTAAAAACTATGTATCGATTTATTTATGGGTGTGTTGACTTGTTTGATAATTTATTTATTTAGTATATATTATATGGTTATATAGTATATATTACTAAAAAATATATGCTGAAAATGAGAAAGAAAGAAGATGCCTTAATCATAGGATTAATAATTCTGTTAATAGAAAAGTCTTTAACTTTAAGAGTTATTCTTTAATATTAGTGTTAAAAGAAATACGGTAAACTATTAAGTACCCCATATGATATTTTATAGTATCTGTTCCATATGATTTTTGTAATATGGAGCCAAATATGTAACTGACCATTAAAATTCTAAATTTATTGTTGCTGATGGACCTATCTTTATGAGGTCATCAAGCTTGTGGCCAAGTTGTGGATGGTCTGAGAGGATATTATGCATGCAAGATGGATCTTGAGGACTAATTGATTAATTATTAAGATAAACTTTGCCACTATTGTGAGTTGGATGCTAAGGTGGGCTAGCTCCTATTCCAAGCATTCACTCACGATATTTAGAGATTTGTACAAGGCCGCATTTTCATGGATATTAGATATGTTTATTATGAGATGAATAGCAATATGGACTGGATAGCCAATTATATTGTCTAAGGGATTGTATGGACTAATATTTTTATTTTGCCTTTGTCATTTTTAGATACTCTTTTTTCGAACTATTTTGGCTGTATTCATATTTGTTTCATATATGAGTGCCCTACTTTATATATATATATATATATATATATATATATATATATATGCCTTGGCTCGGGTGAGGTTAGGGTTTTGGGCATGAATGGCTTGCTGCTGTTTGCTTTTGATGGCCATCATCTACGATGATCTTATATGAGTCTATATAAATTGGGATGATAAAAATATTTATTAATTTTACCCATGATCCCGTTGCATACAAAATCATCAGCAATTTACACGACGAATTGTGAGATATGTTCTTAAGGCAATACATGAAAAATATTATTCAAAAAAAAACTTTATATTTAATATTCAACTATATTAATATGCTATATATATATATATATAGGATAGGAGAGGAGTATGCTATATATATATATATAAGCAAAACATAGGATAGGAGAGGAGACTAGGGAGATTAGTGGTCAAGATTGGTAAATCCTGACAAGCTCATTGCAAACTATTAACCCATATATTTAAAATCTGAGCTACTAGCTGTAAAAGATGTCTTATCATTGTGATATCTAGGAATTGTTTTATGTACACAATATTATCCATATATAGTGAGATTGTTTTCTATTTTTTAATTTCAAACCTATAGTCAAGAGTTATAATGGGACATCTTATAAAATTATAATTTAAAATGCTTTGATAACTTAAAAAGTCATTCTTGTAATTCTTGATATACCATAGTTTAACTCATTAAAATATAAATAATAGATGAGAGAAGATTAAAAATCGTACGGCAAATCGAAGAGAACCACTCTATTACTTTTTATCATGTTGTATATAATAGTTCAATAATACAATAATGTATCATATATAATATATATAGATATATATAAAAGGATAGATAAAATAATTATAAAAAAAAATCTTGATTTTGACTTGATTTTAAGATGATAACCACACTATATAGGATGGACGATTGGTCAGGTAGGTTAGGCTTATGAAACTATCCAACCAAATAAAAGCATATAATAAATTTAGGTGATTTTGATAATATCATGATGTCAATTGAAGCTAACCATTATATAATTATATATCTATACCATATATAGATATGTTTAGATAAACTAGTCTCAACTCAAAGAGAAGTGGCAGATTATGGTGGATTGCAAGATAAAGAAGAGTGAGTTGCATATGGTGATAAAAAGAGGATAAAGGAAGAATACAATATTCTTCAAGATGTAACGTTCTATATTCAACAAGAACTTAGAAGTTGTATAAATATTCAACCATTAGCATGATCATATGATGATGCTCATAATGTACATCATTCCCGATGAAAAGGGATTCCATAACTTTAATCCAAATAGTTGTTTAAACTCCAAATAACTTATTACTCAAAACCAATCATAGTCAATCTATATAGTAATACAATTGAGAATCCTAATACAAATTAGGCGACTCAATACTCTTTCCTCTCCAATTCGCTTAAAAAAAAAAAAAAAGAAACTCAACACGATTTACTTAGTTCAAGCTTGGTTATTGGGTTATGTCAAAATTGCAAACTTCGACGTCTTATACTTTATGCCTTATTCATCCCATCGCATGGTGCACCCTATTTATCCTGTCACATAACATGAACGTCCAGGAGGAGGTTGAATTTGTAAAAATACTTTGAAGAATTGAAAGAAATTATATTTCCGTTTCAATGCATGCACCATGATCAAAAAAGATTGGAGAGAAAATACTTTGATTGTTATTTTGGGAAATTCATGCACCACATTTATTTTTTGAGTTAAAAAATAGTCCAATTGATATCAAAGTTAAGAAGTATCTTTGAATTTTTGCCTATTTATATACTTATCCATCTAACAATCCAATTCATCAATGATGCTACATCGACTCCATACACTTACTTCCAAATTTTAGAAGGCTCTACTTACTTTCTGAATCACAAAATACTTGGTTTCATATTTCTTTTAGGCAACACTTATGGAAATTGTACTTGAATATCTTCATCTCATGTAACTAGCGAGATTGCTGCATATCCGATCCTTTCTAAACCATATAATAGCAGGAACCTTACTTATTGCCACCTTTTTGAACATATCCGTCATTTTTACTAAATCAGGTGGTTTCTCATTTTAGAGTTAGAACTACCATGACGTCATACATTTTGAAGGTCTTCGTCCAAGTTATTACCTTCTAAGAAATCAGCATGTTCACCAGCAGCAATTGGGGTTAGGAAAACACAAAAAACATCACGTGCAATGCACGCGGGGGGCACACTAGCATGCATACGTACGGAAATCATCAACGCTGGGGCGCTGCATCATGAATCGTGATCAGGAGGTCGTACCTCCAGAACAATCCCGCCCGCTAATGATCCATCATCATCATGGAGCGTATGGATGGGTTCGTCCGACGAACGGACGGATGGACGCCCACCAGCTATACATGTGACGCCAACTCGACTCCATGTCCCCATTCCATCAGCATCAGGCTAAATCCCAACGAGCCCTTTCCTGACCACCCTTTCCTGACCACCCCTTGTCGGAAGCCACCCTCTCTCTCTCTCTCTCTACCCTCGAGCCTCAGCCTAGGGTTTCCGTTTTCCCCACCATCGCCCTCTCTCTCTCTCTCTCTCTCTCTCTCACTCATCCCTCCTCCCCAAACTCATTCCAGAGATCGAAGAGAAAACGGAATGCAGCCATATATTTAACCACTAATATTACCCACATCTCTTTTTCCCATTCGTCTCTTTTTCTTTCTTTCCAGAAACATCACTCACCAGCACTTCATAGAGATAGAGATACAAACAGCAAGGTGGGTGATGGCCAAGACCAAGCCCGGCAAGAAGGACCTCGATTCCTACACCATCAAAGGCACCAACAAGGTCGTCAAAGGTATCTCATCATCATCGCTCCATCCCATCCCATCCATCCATCTGAGCCCCCTATTTTTTCTCTTCGTTTTATGGGACTAAAAACTTTTTGTGGGTAAAAACGCAGTGGGGGACTGCGTGCTGATGAGGCCGTCGGACTCGGAGAAGCCACCGTACGTGGCGCGGGTGGAGAAGATCGAGGCGGACCACCGGAACAACGTGAGGGTGCGGGTGAGGTGGTACTACCGGCCGGAGGAGTCGATCGGGGGGAGGCGCCAGTTCCACGGGGCCAAGGAGCTCTTCCTCTCCGACCATTACGACGTCCAGAGCGCCCACACCATCGAGGGAAAGTGCACCGTCCACTCCTTCAAGAACTACACCAAGCTCGAGAACGTCGGCGCCGAGGACTACTTCTGCCGCTTCGAGTACAAGGCCGCCACGGGAGGCTTCACCCCCGACCGCGTCGCAGTGTATATTTTTACTCCCAACTCTCTTTTGCTTCTTGACGATGATGATCGTAACAATGGTTCTTCGGATTAGATTAATCTCGGCAAATTGTTTCTCTTAAAATTCTGAAGGTACTGCAAGTGCGAGATGCCTTACAACCCGGACGATCTCATGGTCCAATGCGAGGGATGCAAAGACTGGTAAACCTTTCTCTCTCTCTCTCTCTCTCTCTCTCTCTCTCTCTCTCTCCATGCTTGAAATTTTGATCTCTGCTTTTATTTACAATTGATTCTATCCATTTATTAGTGAGCCAAGGGTTGATGAACTGGTAGAGTTTGATGAGAGGCATTAGCTTGTGCATTCTGTTCCTTTCTCCTTAAAAGGGGAGGGAAGTGCATGCTGCCGAGCATTTTCATCTATTCACTTGTTTCCTGTTCACCATTCTTACGGCGGTGGAACTAATATGCTGTGGGGCTGGCTCTGTCTTCTTCGTGCTTCCCTTTTGATTGCTGCAAGAAATAAACATCTGTTTCAGAATCTTTTTATTTGTTCTCTTTCCTTTGTGCCTTGGTATCTTTTGAATGCGTTGGAAATCAGAGTTTTCTTGGTGGGACGCTAGCTTTGAGGCATGCTTTTTGGTGTCGAGAATGACCTTAGGGCATCACTTTTCTATGATGTCAGCATGTTGTTTTATAGATTTGGAGTTTGAGCAGGCACTTGTATTAATTTTGAAGTGGACTCACGATTTCTTTTTTCTAACTAGTTGTAAATTTTATTTTTTTCATACAATTTAGTGCTGGAAGAAAGACATTAGAATGGTAGCTTTATAGCACCAGAAAGATTGCCAACCTGTTCTATACTGTTCGATGTAATGCAGAGAGGTCAGATAGAGATAAGAGAACAGTAAAAGTCTATCCTGTTTATCTTTTGTTTTTTTGGCGCTCTGTGTTTTGTGGATTCCTTGTCAAATATGCATCTTTTTTACCTTTACTGTCTACCGATTAAAACAGACCATTATTTCATGGACTACATTATAGTCAATACCTTAAGTCTGTTTGTTCTCAGGTTTTGTAGTGGTAAAATGTACATGGACCACTGGTTTGGTTGCAACATAAGATTTTAGTCACACTGCTATATTGGCTTGATATTGCATTTCTAAAAACTGATCATGGTGCCTGGCTCCTACTAGTAATTTTTCCCCTTGTTGCCCATAATTTTTTTTCGTAATATTGCATATAATTTATAGGCAGTATTAAAGAGAGAAATTTCCACTATACCATGGTGGCCATAATTTTCTCATCTACTGGTTCAGTCCTACCAGTTATTTCATGCCGTTTTTTCTTATGCTGGTATTTCTCAAGGTTGTGATTATAGCACACTGCAACCTTTAGAAGAGGCTGTTTTAGTCTAACCATTTATCTTCCAATTAACCAATTAAAGCCCTGCTTATTAGTAAGAGAATCATATTATCACTCTTGCTTGAATGAAGGTGCATATCTAAAGATCACAGAAAACCAAATATCGAGGGTGTTGTGCTTACCAAAGTTTTCGCTTTGCATGGTAAGATCCAATTCAGAATGCTTACATAATGAAGAATCGAGGAATTTTGCTTATCAGCATGTGCCTCAGAATGGCATTTCTCATATTTTTCACATTGCAAGCATATTGTGTTTATTCTAGGTTATATTGAGGTTGACATGTAGGTTTTTGGTCTACATGAGTTTATATATCTAGAATTTAGCATGCCAAATAATTAGATAGATTTCTTAAATATTTATACTAACTATAGTTTAAGCTTCTTTTTTGTACCATCATGTTGTTCAACTAAGTTTGTAATCTGACGATTGAAATTAGTGCCTGTTTTAATAGCATCATCAAGAATGTCAGCTTTCTGCCTACATATCTCACTAACCTCCACGCCCCACCCCCCTTCCTCTCTCTCAATGTTGTTTCTTGTCTTCAGTAGTTTACTGAAGCTACGAAGGTTAAAAAAATTGTACTATTCTGTCCCATGTATAAACAATGTTTATAACCTGCTTGGCAGTAGACTAGAAGCGTAAGATATTTCCTTCATCTTTGAGAAACTGCATGAATTTCAGCGGTATCTGGTTTAGTATCATGGGGTCTTCTGATTTTGATTTCTTGGTAAATGTTCATGGTCAAGAAATATCAGCAGTGGTCTACTTTAATGAGATCTAGTTTGTCTTATCTGTCTTAAGCCTGATGCCATGAATTTCTTGACACCCGAAACCAGTTTTACTGCTTATTACTTGCATTTTACTAATTTAATATCATCTGATATCTATGTACCATATATTGTTATTTTTTTTATCCAAGAAACTATTTATGTTTGAATGGATTTGCAAAAGTTGCTGGAATTATTTAGCAGTCTTGCAATTGGTTATTGGTATGAAGCTGGGAAGAGTAATATTAAACCTATGTAAATCGAACTGCTACAATGAGGTGGTTAATAAAATTGAATTACTCAAGCAATTATGATAATGCCTTGGAATTTATCCTATTATGCCAACAACACCAGATATCTCTATAGAAGAAATCATGAATTTCTAATATAAGGATAATAACGAATGAAATCAGTAGCCAATATTTAAAATTTGGACGTCGTCAAATGCAATTTCTGAAAGAACCATTCACAGCCTGGAAGCATGACGTTAGACATCTAATGCCCTAAACTAGAGGCAACGGGCATGTGCCATCCTATTAGCAATTTGTCGACTTAGTAAAATCAAGCCAAATAGAAATTTAATCATTCATGACTGTAAGTCTTTAATTCTTTAACTATAACCATAACTACCATATAGAAAGTGAAACTTCCGGCCATTGAGAAGTAACAAACTGTATGGTTATAGTCTTTTAACAGCTACATGAAAAGGTAAAAAAGAAACAAAAATAGTTGATTAAATGCTAGACCAATACTAAGGTGCTAAAGACCCAAAATTTTGCTCATAAAATCTTCCCAATAGAGTGAGTGAGTGAGTACATACGTATGTACGTGTCTATCTATCTATCTCTCTATCTATCTACCTATCTACCCATATATATATAAAATCTCTTGGCGTGCTGACAACAACTTTCAGTAAAGGCAATAAAAATGTCTGATCATTCTAATAATCAAACCAGTTAAGTCTTTTTACCAGGTGCCGATTGTATCGTATCATACCAGTATTGAATCGGTATGCGGTATGGGGGGTGTATGGAGTGTTGGTATGCCGAACTGCCCCCTATACCAGGCATCCCAATGCAGTAACAGAATGGTATGGTACAGGGTCCAGTACTGAGGTAGTGAAACTCGTTTTAAATCTTAGTATTCTAGAATGATAGAGACTGAGAGAGAGCCTGCAAGATAGGATAAGAAGCCACTAAGGTTTTGTGTATGGAGCCAAGAACTTAAAGATGTTTATGGTGCTACACTACCTACATGGCTTGTGTTGATCGTGATGACAGATGTCACTTTAAACAACAATCATCTCATTGACTCAGCTGTTTCTAGTGGAATTGGTATGCACAACTCCAATCCTTGATTTTTACCTTTTAAGTCGGTCTCTGTGGCCAAGACATTTATCATAATTGCTCAATGCCAATGTCTTTTAGACTCTGGTCCTAGAACTGTATTTCAGGAACATAATTGTGTATATTTAGTTCTGCATTAAAATGTATACAAGAAAATACTGTTATATTTTCAAAAACGAGATGGGATCAATAAAAACACACACTACTCTACCAGTTATCCAAGTAGAAACAGACATGGTCTACTTACAAAAGAACATGTTTTACAAACAAAATTATTAGATCATATTGGAAAACCATGGATCTCTTCTTGTGTACATATGGTAGCTATTCTTGTTTTATTTTTCCATATTCTATTTCTCTGACATGTCTTAGTAGCAATGTTTTAAATCTCGTGAGACGGAGGTGTTCCGGTTTCTTCATGGAATGGGACACCTCGCTTTCCATTTGGTCCTAGCAATAGTCCCAGTTATGCATCTTGATAGATATTTGCCATCTCTCTCCTCTTCTTCTTTCCTTTCTTTCTTTTTTTTCTTTTTTATCCATTCTTTCCTTTTTTTTCTTTCCCAGTAGTAATACATGGAATGGGATGTAAAACCTTGCTTAGTAGTAATACAGGAGTTGCAGGAAAATGAAACAAGGTATTGGATTTTGTTTTGATGTATAATTTATAGGCTTTTGTAATTCTTTCCTATACAACTATATTTGTTATTTAAAGATTAATGGATAATCCAATGATGCTGGCTTCAACATGCTTTTGATGTAGGTAGCACACTAGAGTAAACATTATATGTATTGCTCCTAAATGGAAACTAGATATATATAGTTACCTATATTCTAAAACTTCACCCTTAATAAATTGTTTGATGAATAAGGAAATCTGAAGTCAGTCCCACATGGCTGGATCAGCATTTTCCAGTATTGTTATTCTTTGTGGCTTTCTAGATGCTTCTAGCTGGTCTGCCGTGTATTTGTTGCTGGTGCTGCATCCATAGACATCTCTACCTGATGTGTATTCTACATTTGTTTGAGCTATCATATCCAAACAAATTCAAGTATCAGACATATGGGCAGACCTGCATATGCCATTGTCCAAATCTTAAAATTGTTCACTCAGCAACTATATTGCCTTGCTTTTATCATGCATTTAGGGTGCAGCAGTAAGTGCCATACACCAGTGGGCAGTGATTGATTTGGGAAAAGAGCGTGTGGCATATTGTCTTTAAGCATTTCTACGAGGTCTGTTCAGAAATAATGACTACATTTGTTTTCTGCAATTCTACGTGCTTGGAGAATAGTTAGTTATTTTACTTTGCCATTTAAAAGGAAAATTGTTTAATTGATATACGTAGCATTTGCTTGAATATATTTTCATAAACTGCAAGATGGTCTGATTGAGAACTTGAAAATGATGCTTATTTTGTTTGTAATATTAGCCTTATTTTATGCTTTGATATTGTTTTAGTTTATTTCTTTGATGTATAATGTTCTTTACATGCATCATTGCCCAAGCAGGTTTCATCCATCTTGTATGGGCATGAGTATTGAACAGGCAAAAAAATTAGATCACTTTCTCTGTTCAGATTGTAACTCTGAAGATGATGCAAAGAGATCTCTGAATGGCTATCCTGCCTCACCAATCTCGGAGCCTAAGGTGAGTTTGATTCTAGTTATTCCTTATACCTATTTAATTGATTATTTGTATCATCTCTTGTCTGTAGGGTCATTATCTGCAATTTTCATGTCATGATATATGAACTTGATTGTTATGGCATCCTCTTCAGTCCCTTCCAAGCTAGTCCTTAAAGCTTAACATCTATCTATCACTAAGTTTGAAGGAAAAAAAGAGCCCTATCACCTACTTTTCATGCCTTTCATGTGACATCTTGGTTATGCTGTTTGCATTGGCCTTATGATTTGTAAAATTATTATCTCATAAAAGTATTGAATCAATTACATCTATATCAGGCTAACGAGACCTTGAAAGATTGTTCGGAAATACTATTTGATGTTTATTCCTTGAGACATGTAGATTCACACGAGCTATATGATAGAACATCAATAAGACCTGCAAAGGAACTTATGATGAGTATTTGTGTGTTTTTCTGGTATGTATGCACCGTTACACTTGTTATGTATCTTATATAGAACCACATTTTGTAGTGTGATAAAGTGAATGTGCTTTCTCAGTAGAGCATATAGGAATATAAGAAAGATAATGCAGTAAAATGTTGCATTAATGGAGCCTATATATGAAGCTGATGGGGGATGTGCCATGCATAGGGAGAAAGATAACCAGGTCTTATGGCATAGTTTTTGGCGGTGATAGATCAAGGTTAGAGAAGGTTAAGGCATTAAAAAATTTAAGCAAATGGTCTTGAAGTTGTGATTATATTGGAAATTGATGCATAGCTTTTATGTTGGTTGTGGCTAATTACATGCTTTTCATTAGAGGTAAATATTGCAGTCATAATAAAGAGCTCAGTGGACTGGGATATCAAATCAGAGAAGAATACTTTAGTCTTGAAGTTGAACCAAAATACTCACTTAGGAAAGAATCTCTAGAGGACCCACAATCATGTTGTATGAACCTTGGATCCTAAGCAAGGAAGTCATGGAAAGCCAAATGTGTAATTTAGATATCAAAATTGAACAAGATAACAGAAGATGGCTACCTACAGGATGATGTGACTAAAGGCAGAAAAGCAAGGCTTGAAAACCATAGATGATTTCTTATGAAACTAGAAAACGGTAAGAAAAAACAGACAAATACTTAATGTTGAAGATTATTTAAGAATTTATGTATAATTTGAATGAAGAGGCTTCACTCACTCACACACACACACAGAGAGAGAGAGAGAGAGAGAGAGAGAGAGAGAGAGAGAGAGAGAGAGAGAGAGATTTGAATCCAAGGTGTTTAATGAAGCAATAGGAAGGACATACAAATCCGGAAATAATAGTTGAAAAGTCCAAATCTAAGAGAATGTTTGGATGACAAAGTGACAAGAGTCTAGCATAAAGATGTGGATCTTAGGATTTCAGTTCAGTGAAAATCTTACTCCTGAAAGTAGATGTGTATTGGCCATGTAAGGAAACTGCTACGAAAAGGTCATAAATAGTAAATACAAGAGGATTCTAAAGCGATCTATTTGTGTGAGTTGTTAAATAACATGTGGTATCTAAGGCATTTTTAAAGGAAGAGAAAAGAAAAGCCCCAGACCAGCCAACTATCAAACAATTGAATGGCCTAGACTGAAGAGTGAATTGTGTTCTCTAAAAAGATGAAAATGAGAGCGATTAAGGTTATATATGGATCATTTTGAGTCTTAAAGAAATTTTTATTCTAGAAGGATCTAGTAGATGAATGGGAGATTGGAGAAAGAACTACAATTTAATAATCAAGTTAAATTGGTGACCATGATCAGGACCTATAGGAGCTGGAATCTTATGCAAGAAAGTGAACTATTGTATGGGTTTGCAGGTCGCCAAGAAACAAGAGTGTTATTTCAGCTTGAGCCAAATCAGGGGAAATTGAAAGAGGCCAACTAGCAGATGCAATAATGTGATCTCCCAAATTGGAAATAACTATGGGTTAAGTATCTCTGGCTGCAACTAAATGTTTTCACCGCGGAGCATATAATTTTGACAAATAGGAGAATGTGTTTACGCCAGATAAATTAGAAATTCAGGGTTTCTTAGAGGCCTGTGCGAAGCTTAGCTATTATATTCTTTCATGAATCCTATGGAGGTTTTTTTTTTTTTTGCATTTCAATGATAGATTCATCTTGATTAATGTTAATTGAAAGTTTTATCATGAACGGTGAGGGTTCCAGTTATGGAGATTCCCCTTTTCTTAAACATCATCATGGGAGTCTCCATCTGGTCTGTGGAATGGTAGTGAAAACATGTTGTGAACACTTCATAGGTACTATTCATTTCCTGATTTTAGAAAACTCCAGCTATCGTGCTGGTTGGTTCACCTATTGAGGCTATAGGTGAAAATAGATTGGAGACATTGCAAAAAAGAATTCTTGGTTGGCTAACTTTTTTCAACTGGCATGTGAAGAGTCATCAATTCTGTTTCATGTAACTGTTACTGGAGTTCCATTGATGCAATGATTTTATCTAATTGCATAGATGTTCGCAAGAATTGCCAATATCACATGGTAACTTTTGGCATTTTTTGTGAAATACATGTTTAGGATAATATGTGGCTGATGATGTTGTGAAACTGGAGACCAAGTGGAGCCAGTGCACGCTCATTAGGGAAAAAGTTGCATGTTTGCAATTGCAAAGTTTTAACACATAAGCATGACACACACAAAGGGGTGCTTGTTTATAAACAATGCAGAAACTGCATGATGAACCGTATAAACAAACATACTGTTCTACTTTTGTGAGAGTCTTAATTTTAAGATTGAATCGTATCTGTACAAAATCAAAGATAGGGAATCTGGGTTCTGCATCGAGGAGACACAATACACACTTTTGATATTACAATATATACTTTAATTTGATTTCCTATTGCTAAAAAATGCTACAACCAATGATTGTTCTTGGCAAAGAAAGCAGTCTGCATGCTCCTCCCGAATTATCAACTCAACCCTGATCAGTCCAGAAGCATACATACCTGCTGGACTCTAATTTCACATCATGATCTATATTTTGGATCCTCAATTTAAATGGCTTATCGGAGATATTGTTCATTTTGTTTTCACACTTAAATTTTTAAGTTAATAAAATGTTATTTTGTGTCGAGGCTAATGATTTTTGTTTGTTTGTTTGTTGTTGTTGTTGGAATGAACTGAAGAAGACGACATGCATGGTAATAAGAGCCGTTGGATGCTGTTTTTGATTGCTTGTCATCATCATGGCTGATCGTTGGATGTTTGGTTGGATTGGGATTGTATCTTTCATGCGAAAGAAGGATTCATCATCCTTAAAGCGAATCCACCATTGGATCCTTCTTTCGTAGATCAGAAAGTGCTCTGAGCTCCGTCATTTATCCACCTGCACAGCTCTCAAAGCAACCAGTGGATGATCCAATGGTGGATTTGTGTAAGGAAGGTGAATCTTTTTTTTGTGTGAAAGATACAACCCTCTCTCTGTTGTAAATTTATTAAGGATCAGGCACTCTTTGACTGGAAAAGGGGCCACTGTTATAGATCTAGTTTATATGATTGTAAGTTTGTAACCTTACTACATTCTCCCACAAGATAGAAAAGCGTATTTAAATTCGTAGATCCTATGACACATTATACAAGATTTTAATTCCAAAATCTCTGGCTGTTTTTACCCCAAATGGGGAAGGTAGACATCAGGAAAGAGATGATATGGTGGCAAATATTTTAACCCATGATAATATTTTTCTTAGGTGGAAAAGAAACACCATTGCCTGGTGGATGCACCTGCGAGGTTTCTTTAAAACGAGGAACCGGGATGATTAAACATTTGTCATTCTCATAGCATCTCTTTGAGAAATACTATGTGATGTCTTGAGGAACCCTGTTGCTGAGATTGCTTACTGTTAGTTACTCTCATGCATTTTGGTTTAATGGTTTGTTGGTGTATTTTTCTTGTTTGTGTTTCCAGGTTGAACCAAAAAGGCGGAAGAGGTGAGTTGATGCTGTAGAGTCTCTCATGAGGTATGCATTTAATGGCACGGTAGTCCTTTTCTTCATTGTTGGTGACATGAAAATGTACAGTGCAGGGAACAGACTGCTTGCAGAGTCTTGAGTCAGTTATTTTATGTTAAAACTGTTATGAATGTAAATTTGATACATTCCAAGTCTTGATGTGGCGTGCAAGATCTTGTTCGCTTTTGCGTATGAGAAACCAAAGGACAATGCCTAGGTGCTGTTGCTTGTGTTGTGCTTGCTGTCACCATATATATATATATATATATATATATATATATATATATATATATATATATCTATCTTAGTTAATATCCGTGCCATGACTAATGGTGGTTTTGCCATGGAAAGTATGAACTCTGTTTTAGATTAAGATATAACAAGAAGCTGGTTATCTGCTACGTTGAAAAGCAAGAGATGACAATACGAGCCTATGAACATCAGCTTCGATGCTTATGGAAACCTACACCAAAAGTTTTTACGCGCCGGCCGTCAGATGCTTCTTATTTTGATTGCAGTTGTGTCTACCCAATCTGTGAATTGGTCTGCCCCATTGGTTGTGTATGTAACTTTAACGGGTCTAGGAGTGAAGGATTGAGTTCTGTAAGATAATTGCAACTCTATGGGCAAGAAGTTATCATTGAAATTCAAATTTAGGGCTTGTGCTGTGTCTTTAATTTTTATATAAATGCTAAAAATGCTGTGGATGTACGGCGCTTATAATTAAGATTCGTTGTTTTGATGCAGGATCAGTACCTACCTTTCTATTACAATATAGATATATGATTTGGGATCGTACAAGAGAATGTATTGAGTATCGGTATGGTATGTATGTGATTGGTATGGTATCGTATGGATGGGATGTGCTAAGTGGTTCGGTTCACTATGGTATTTCATGTTTATAATTATACTTATGAGCCTCAATCAACATTTACTCAATGTTTCTAACTTGAAGGATTATTTGAGATATAGCTGCCAATATTATTATTTAGATGGTGAGGTTGATTCTCTCACAGTACGAAGATTTTCATTATACGTTTTAGGTGAGAAATTTATCAGGTTATTTTCCAACGAAAGACAGCATTTTAAGATATAAATTCGGGACCGATAAGGCATTTTATGCCAGCGTAGGAGTAGACAAATATCTTTATCTTTTCATGCAGGTGAGACTTGCTATTCGATGCAACGTGTCCGGTCGTTTCAATCATACAGAAAATTTCGTACCTCAATTTTATTTGTACTTGCTGTTAGCTTAGGACGCGGACGTGCATTTGAGGGGCCAGGGCTTTCATCCTTCACCAGAAACGCTGCTGGTAAAGGTGGCGAGCTGGTCTACTTAAGGCCAAGCTAGTCAAATGAAGGCCAACTCAAGCACACCAGTGGTGCAAGGGCAGCTTATATAAAAAGTTCCACAAGATCGATGGACAAGCATTTTTTTGTCCTCAGATCTAATCTCTAAAATGCTCCATCATATAAGAAGTAATCAAATCTATCATGCTGTTTGCCTCTTGGTAAACATGTTGGATCGACATTACAATGAAGTGATGCAGAGAGATGTCACAGAGAAGTAGATGTGTCTCTAGCTATTTTATACTATCTTGTATCCAAAAAATAACGATAGCAAAATCATCCTCAATAAAGATCCTCTCCATCCGAAGCACTTGCTTGGTATAGATGATACCTGTCTACATGGCATAAAGCTCAACTCTCAAGATTGAAGCCTCAAAAAGATAGTAGCCTTCAGCCACTAGCAACCTTGCATTAGGATCCTGGATGATAAATTCTGCACCACCTCTACCATCCTTGACATTGCAATCGAAATTTATCTTGACAAATCTCGAGGAAGGGGACTCCCAAGAAATGAAGATAATCCTCTGGATTGTTGAAAAAGCAGCATGGGAGTTCCGGAGATTGGGAGTATCAAGGAACGAGCTAGTAGCATCGAACTAGCAATACTCTTTAGCTAAACATATGGCTTTCTCCAGCATTCAGTGATCAGGTACCACCTCGCCCTCGAAGACCAAATTATTTTTGGAAAGCTAAATCTGATAGACGATATAAGCCATTCGACCTTCCCCAGTCAAGGTCATCCTCTCAGTCATACTTTAATAGACCGCACTTAGGAAGGACTCTAGCCATAGGCCACGACTCGCCTTCCAAGGATGACTGTCCGTCCATCTCCAAATTAGCCTCGTCCTTGAACAGTGCAGGATGGCATGCTCCATTGACTCATCCTCCAACCCACACACTAGGTGTGAAGCTGGAATCTCCATATCCTTATCTCTGAGAAGTGTATGCGTCGGAAGTTGGACCCAAGCAAGCTTCCAAAGAAAGAGCCTCACTTTGGGATGGGTGGCCACTTTCCAAATCCAAACAGCCTCAATCCTCCTGTCCATTGCCAGCCTATACATCTTATACAAGTCCCTTAAAAAAAATTCTAGGGCAGCAAGATCGACCCCACACCCTCAAATCCTAGCTGGGATGAATCGAAATCAAAGTGGTAAGGTCCGATCAGCGAGCGGATCACCAAAAAGATGGATCATCTCTTGGACTCTCCAGCCCCTACCATCAATAGTGAGCAAGTCGCAAACATGTGGATGACCATTTATCTCACTACCGACGTCAGTCGGCCAGCAAGAGAGAGGTAGGCTCGAAATTCAAGCATCTTGACTCATATCCATCGAAGTCCCATCTTCAATCAATCATCTGACAAGTGCCAGAATATCAGGCTCATAAGTACAAATCTCCTTCTACATGGAGCAACTATAGGTAGCCTTGATCTGGGACCTCTGGCTCCATGCTCCATATCGGGCTCTCATCTTTTTGCTCCACAAGCAATCAGGTTGGATAACAAATCTAGCAGCATGTCTGATGATCAAGGCCTTCCTCCAAATCAACAAAAATTGAATCCCTAGACCTCCATCTCTCACAAGCTGGTAGACCACCTACCAAGATAGTAGGTGGATACGATGACCACCATGCCCTGATCCTCACAGAAATTTTTGGAACCAGTGCTCCAGCTCATTAAGACAAGAACTCGGCACAATCATGTTTGCCAAGAGATACACCGGGATGGAACTAAGCCTTGATCTCACAAGAGTCATCCTGTCCATCATAAAAGGGCTATTGGCTTGCCATCTCTCAAGGTGCTCCTAAACTCGCTACTCCATAATCTGCAATCGGCCCTTCGAAGATGCTGTCCCATGATCAGAACCTCCAGATAGGTTAAGGTTCCAGCCTGCTCTTGGATCCCCATCCTCTCTCAAATCGCCTGCTTTACTTGGATCCTTGTCCTGGGGCTAAAAATGACTGTAGACTTCTATGAATTCACCAAGTGGCTATATATCTGATAGTATGCCTCAATAATGGATGCAAAGCACCTCGCATTCTAAACTATGGCCTATCCAATGAGGAGGTAGTCATCTGCAAAGAGGTGTGAGAGCGGCTGAACCCTAGGGATGGGCTAGTAGGGCTCCAGCACTAGCCCCTAAACTACCATCCTTAATGCCCGAGATAGAGCATCGGCCCACAAAAAGAACAAGTAGGGAGAGAGAGAGAGAGAGGGGGCAACCTTGGCAAAGTCCAACTGATAAGTGGAAGAACTCCAACGGGATACCATTGATCAAAATAGCAGAACTTGGAGAATCCATACAATCCAAGATCCAGCCAATCCATCTCTTCTAGAACCTTCGCTTCCGAAGCATCCACTGAAGAAAATGCCAGCTCATCTGGTCATATGCTTGCTTAATGTCCAACTTGATCCCATGAGACTGCGACGATCATGAGCTTGATGAAGGTCATGCATAAACTTCTTGACAAGCAAGATATTATCGGTACTGGACTAGCCACTAACAAAAGCACATTACTTTGGACTTACCAGATGTGGCACAATTAGCTTCAGACGATCGATCAAAATTCTAACACATACCTTGTAAAGGATGGTATATAAATTGATCGGTCTGAAGTACCCCAAGATCGATGCATCAGGCCGCTTTGGGATAAGAGTGACTAGCATCTTCTTCTACTCCACCGAAATGCCTCTAGACTTGAAAACCAGCTGCATTACCTCCACCACCTCCTCTCTGACAATAGGCCAATACCAATGGAAGAAAAATGGGGGGAACCTTTCTAGTTTCGAGGCCTTATGCTCCTCGAGAGATTAGAGGGCCCCATGCACCTCCTTGGCAGACATCGAACTAGTTAGTGCTACATTCTCCTGATTTGAGATGCAAGGCATAGGCTAAGCCCCTTGGAAGGAAAAGTCCCTGTCTAAAGATGCTATCCAATGATTTTTGAAGAAATGAAAGATCTACCCCCTGATCTCCTTACTGTCATCCACAACTCTGCCGCCACTCTCTCATAGTTGCCTAATGCGGTCGGTAGATCTTCAGATCATAGTAGATCGGTGAAAAAATCTAGTGTTCCAGTCATCCTTTTTGATCCACTGAATTCTGGATTTTTGCCTCTACAACATCTCCTATTGTCTTAGTGAGGAATGGTACTCTGAGAGCTTGTGATGACCTCTCCCAGATCAAGCTCTTGGAGGCCCCCCTCTTGATCCTCCCTCAACTTCATCTCTACGATGTCTGCCTCCATCCACTTGATTTGCCTGAAAATATCACCAACCTCAAGACAATTCCATTGAAGAAGTTTGTGCCTGGTTAACTCCAATCTTCGAGTCATCCGATATCTGGCATCCCCATTGATCGGCATCCTACATACCTTGTGAATCAAGTTCAATGACCTCAGGTAGAAGATCCAAAGCTTCTCAAACTGAAACTGGGCCCTAGGCAAGTCCAGACCATCCATGGTGATGAGAATTGGGCAATAATCCGATGCAATTCATGATAGGTGTTGAACCTGATACCTCAAAAATCGTAAGAGCCACTCAATGGTAGCAAGTGCCCAATCAATCCTTTTCCAAATTCGAGCTGTTCCCTACCGTATATTACACCAGATGAATCTAGAACTGGAATAGCCAAGGTTAATCAGACCCATATCACTGATGAAATCTTTGAGCTCTCTAGATTCAATGTTGTCCCTAAGCTACTTGCCGCCCCTCTTCTCATGGGAATCCATAATGCAGTTGAAATTCTCGATGATGAGAGAAGGCAAGCCCTGCAACATCAACCTAGAGATCTCGTATCAGAGCACCCTCCACTCCCTGTACTCAGTGCTTGCATAGACTCTGAATAGAAATCAAGGTCCACTAGTCTACTCCGAAATGACTAAGGCCACATGCTGATTGCATCTGTAGAAAACATCCATCCTAACTAAGCCACGATGCCACATCACCAGGATGCCCCTCGATAGGCCACTAAGCTCCACTGCATAGGTACTCCATGCCTTCGAAATCTGCCATCTAGCTCGGGGAAGACTCGCTCCTGGGAGTCGAGTCTCAAGTAGGACACATATGTTAAGGCTATGCTGCTGGATCAATCTCTCCGTTCTCCCGGTGTTCCAAATTAGTAGCCTCATGGAGAAGATTCGCGAGGAGAGGGGCTTGTACTAGTGCCCCCCTCATCCTGAGAACTTGCCTCAATCCCTACTACCATCGGATCCATCATTGCTAGGCTCACCCTCTCCTCCTAGATGGCTTGTCTCAGTCTGGCCACAGCATCCTCATGGGTAGTCTCCTAACCCCTAGCTGATGCAATCATGCGCACCAGGTTCTCTCCCCTAAGAGGAATAGGATCACTCTCCATGCCGCACTCCATCCTTTGCTCAATCATCCCCTACCTCCCACTCGGGCACCTGACTCAGAGGCCTCACCATCCAACTACAACGATGCCCTGCCCTCCTCCTCCAGAGTCCTAGCGGAGAAGAAAAAAACCCTAGGGCCCCTAGAGCCAACTGCCAAAGCTTTGCTTTTGGCCTTGTTCTTCCTTGTAGAATCCTTCTTGGGACCCACGAGGCCCAACTCTCGCCCATTGGGCCTCTTTGGTGCCTGGCCTGCATAAAAGTCAGGAGGCCGGGCATGCTTGGATTGGGCTAATCCCGCCCCCCATGCCCCTACCCATCCTCCTTCAGAATGAGCCCAATTTGCCCCTTGGCCCAACTCCCGCCTGTGCCCATCCATGCCCACTTGCCCAAACCTAGCCCGTGGGCTATCCATGCCATGGCTCAATGCTCGCCCATGCCCACCACGCCCGTTTGGCCCGATCTGGCCAGTAGGCCAAAATGGTTTATGCTTGAGCTCAGGCCTGCGCTGCCCATATCACCAATCTTCGGGTTGCCCACCATAGATCCGACTATAGGTTCGGGCCGGGATCTGGTAGGGGATCTCCACCATGCAATCTTGCTCAATTGGATCTAATCATTGAATCCGGCCATCGAGTTCTCCTGGTTCGAGCCCACAGAAATTGACTCCATTTCAGGTCGACTCACTTTTAGCTCAGGTCCAGTCGACTCGATCTCCTTCCTCTTGCCTACTGAAGCCTCCATATTTGACTACCATCGTCGGATGGCTAGCAGCTATAGCCCCAGGTGCGGCCCCTCCATAACCAGTCCTCCATCCATCCCTTCCACTTGGATGACATTTTTCAAGTCCAAACTATTAAAAATATGTTCCAAAGTCAATCGTCAATCTATTGACGGTTAGGATATATATTTATAATTGTATATGAGTTATAAATTAATAAAAATTATTTTGATATTTTTCATCATAAATTTTATTATCTTCTAATGAACTTCTATGTTGTGATGAAGTTCTTAGGACTATCTAGATTCGACAAAGAAGGATTTATCGTTTAGTCCTTAAATAGTTTACGATCAAATGATACATTGTTACTCAAGACGACAACTTTTATCGAGTATAAGTCATTGTGTGCCATATAGATTGGCTATCCTCGTAACTAAGGAGTGTTGAGATACTGGTATGACATGCAAGTGAGATGTATGGATACATCTGCACTAAACGTGATCAACTTTGAAGCTTTTCTTCTATTAAGATTAGCTTCGATGGAATATGGGTATAAGTATCCCTCTGACCTGAGATCACCATGGTGATTTTTAAGCAACTCACTATGCTTTGGTGTCAGACTATCTAAATTTTTAATTTAGTGATAAAAGTTTTCTGGACACAGTCAAGTATTTGAGGAGTCAGTGTATGTATCAAGATGGGATTGACCATTCTTGATTTTAGGAGCTATGTTCAATTATATTTCAATTTAGCAAAATCTTGGTCAGGATAGTCTTAGTGAGGGGTCACGGGACTAATTGCTTTGAGATACGATATGGACGTATTTTCTAGGATTAACAGTCTAACCCAAAATCATCTATTACACAAAGATCATAGGGATGAATTATATGGTAACCATATTCACGTAAGTTCTAAATATTATGATTGTGACTATTTAACCTATTTGAATGTCGGATACCATTGCTAGATGGTCACTTTGATTAGTACAAAAATTGATTTATATGCTACCGGCTTAGGTTTGGACCTATGGAGTCACACACACTGGAGGTTCCTACTTGATCTGATGGTTGGTGAAGAATTTCACTCGATTGAAACTCTATGGTTAAGAATCTCACTGGACTGAAACTCTTCGATCGAAAGTCCTACTGCATTGGAACACTGAGTCTCAATGTCTGAAAGTCTGTGGTCAAGAGTCCCACTAGACTGGGACTCTTCGACCAAAAGTCCCACAGCTCCGGAGCTCTGAGTCCTACATGTCTGAAACTCTATGATTGAGAGTTGGAATTCTATAATCATTAGTTTTACTTATTTCAAACACCGGGATCAAGAGTCCCATTGATTTGGGACTCTTCGATCAAGAGTTTTATTTTGATAGGACTCTTTTATCCAGACACCCACCAGATTTAGACTCTAAATTTATGAGAGATTTTATTAGTAATTTGATCACTAATTAACTCAATTTGATTGAATAATTATTTTTGGATCAAGTTCAATTGAATTGGGTTCAGTTGGGTTTGACCTGATTATGTCACGAGTTGACCTAATCACCGAGGAAGTTCAAACCCTGATTTGATCAAAGATTGGGCTTGATCAATTTTTGATTTTATTAAAATTTAATTAAGCCTAATTATGTTGAATTTAATTTGATCTAATTGGACCTAACCAATTTTGATTGGGTTGGTTCAATTGGTTGAAGTTTAAATTCAAAGACTAGTTTGACTAGTCTTCTCTTTCCATGCGCCACATTTGCCCCACGCCCCTTTGAATTTAATTTTATTCTCTCGTAAAATTTTTCACACTGATTAGAAGTCTCACACCTAGGTCTCCCATGTTCGAAATGGATAGATTGGTTTCATTCAAAAATTCAAAGGAGTTTGAATTTTAAAGGCTAACCACCCATGCACCACATCACTCCTTATGTGCCCACTTTTCTTCATGAGAAAATGTTTCTCGTGAATGCTCTCCATGCAAAAAAAATTCCACGCCTTGCCTTCTCATGCCACTTATGGTTTGAAACAAATTGATTGGCATTTGAATTCAAATTGACAACCAATCCCTTCTTATCCTCTCACACGTACTCTCCATGTTTTGGCACAAAAATAAATAGGAGGAATTTTGGGACATGAGAGATCTAATATGAGAATAGAGAGAAGACTTTCATGAGTCTCCTTCTACATGAGAAAAGATTAAAAAAATCTCATGAGGTGAAAACCAGAGAAAGATTAGCGCAGGGTTTCAGGGTGCATTTGACCTAGGGTTTTAGAACTTGGGATTCAGGAATTATTTAGGTGAGCTACGAATAACGTGAGCCCACCAAATTTTAGAGAGAGCCTTCTCTACCTCTCTACTTCATCTACCAACAATCTGGAGTATCCATGAAGCTAGCACTCATAGATGAAAATCAAAGTCGTTCGATCGAAATAGCCCTTGAAAGACTCTGGTACCGAGGTAGCACTCGTGGAGAGCCGATCAGGATCAGAAGTCTCATGTGGATGATTCATGAAAGTCAGACATCTATGTAGCTATATCATGATTAGTGGATCTCCTCAACGATGATCAGATCATGATGATCAACTATCCATACAAGATATAGTATTCAGAATACTTAGATATAGTAAATAGTTTATTGCACTGTTTTAATTTTTCTAATATGATATGTATACATTTATATCATGTTTAGATCCTTAGTGTAGGGTTTACTTTTTGATATGATCAATAAAAAATTAATTAGATTAATTAATTTTTTGCTGTATTTTAGCTATTTTTGAAAAAATTTTTGAAAGTAGCACTATTAACTCTGCACTGGTTCCTTCAAATGGTATCAGAGCACTGGTTCGCTAAATATGATATGCTTGCATGTTTAGATTGATAATTTAGATTTGATCTAAATATTAATCTAATAATATAATTAATTAGATCTAAAAATTAAAATCAAGATCGCATAGACTGAAGGTTGTCCTGTTGTAGGGTTTATCCCCTATAGTGAAAAGGTTGTTCTGGTACGTTACTGATCTAAATAGTTAATCATAAAATCTTAAATCTGATCTAATATTTTTATAATCTAATTAAATTAGATTTTAATCTAATTTTTGATCATTAATGCATGTTTAGATAGGATCTAAAGTTTGATTCATGATGTAGTGTACATAGTTTCAGATTAAACCTTACAACTAGTGTTGTTTGTAAATTGAGTCGATTCAATTTTAAAATGAATCGACTCAATTGATGAATAATATTAAGTTATAAAGAATCTTTCAAAATTTAAAAATATTTTTGAAATGCCGAACCCTACCCTCAGCCTAAAAAAATTTAATTAAGAATTAAGTAAAATAAATTAGGATCTAGAATTGTAAATTAAAGATCCTAAGTCATTAATCACAAAACATGGGTTATTGGGTTAGTTAAATTAGGTTCATTAATTGGATTAGATCTAAGATTAGTTAAAGAATTGACTAAATTAGAGTAATTGATCAAATCTAGTTAAATGTTAATTTAGATTAGGTCAAGGACTCTATAGACTCAATTACAATAGTTGTAGTTGGTCAAGTCCATGCCTTTAACGAGGATCAAATGAACTTGATTCATGGCTATGCGGTCGAACCTGTAATTACTAGGTTGGTCAAATTAAAATTAATAAATCGGATGGTGTCAAAGGTAAGTCTGGCAGTTTGATCAATAATTTTTAATTGGGAGCTACTCACACTAATTCAATCTTTGACGAGTTAATGGCATATCCCTTCCATTGATCTCACTTATCTGACCATCATGATGAGTTAGATTTTGATTGGATCACTTGATGATTCGGACTCATCCCTGTCAATTAGGTAAATCAGTCTGACTGATTTAGGTGCTCCTAATGCCAGCTTAGATTAGATACTTTTTTATCTGACTTGGTGAAATCAATGGGAGGATCGAAATTGATTTGCTTCTCTTAAATAAACTAAATTCTCTAAAATCATTAGGTCCTTAAAAAATAAAATAGTTATATACATAATTAAATCATGGCCTTCCATTAAGTTGAGTGATAATGGGTTCATTAATTTAATAATCACTGGGCCCAAAGGCCTGGTGCTTATTAATTTATGAAATTATCATTCATAAAATGATGATTTGGTTAAGTCTTTCTGATGATGGTTAGGTTGGCTGACCAAAGTCGGGTCTGATCATTTATTAGTTAGATAAAGACCAAAGATAGTCATGTTAATGGTTGGACCTAATCGGACCTTTTCAGTGGAGGCCAAAGCCTACTGATTAGGTCTACAGAGCAAAATTGATATTACTTAAAATTATTTAAAAAAATAATTAATTTTGAACCTATCCATAGGTGCATATGAATTGATCAATTAAAGTTGGGCTCGTGTGTAGTCTATATAGATTTTAGTATCCACTAAGGAATTAAAATAATTTCTCAAATTGGAGGTAGAGGCTACCAATTCGTATAAAATTATGGAAGAACCTTTAGACTAAAGTCTAAGTCTTTAGGATAATTTATTCATATACTAATTAGGTTTGGTTTTCCTTTTTGTGCAGAAATGGCCACTAACTTATCGCTCAGATTATTGTTAAACAATGATAAATTAATGGGATCCAACTTTGATAGCTGGTATCGTAAGTTGAAAATCATCTTGGAGCATAAGCGAATCCTTTATGTCATAACGAATCTAGTACCTGAGGAGCCAGCTCTGGATACTAGAGGAGAGGTTTGAGATACTTATCAGAAGTGGCTCAATAACCGCACCACCATTCAGTGTATAATACTGACGGCAATGAACGATAAGTTCACCCATAGGTTCGAGAACATCTAGCCACATGAGATGCTTCAAATGTTGAACGACTCTTTTGGCACGCCTGACGATGTTGAAAAGCATAAAATAAGTTGTGCCATTTTCAATGCTCGGATAAGGGATGGGGCCTCAGTCATCGATCATGTATTGTACATGATCGAGATGATTGAGTGCCTTAGCAAGCTGGGCTTTTTTCTATATGAGCAGCTTGGTAAGGATGCGATCTTTAATTCCTTGCCCAAATTTTTTCTCTTCTTTCTAACTTATTTTAGAATGACAAAGCCTACAATCAACTACCACGGCTTGTTGGGGTTGCTATAGAATTTTGAGAAAGATCGCCAACTCCACAAGGACAATTGCATAGGGTCAGACCAAGAAGCACAAATTCGATCAGAGCCAGATAGAGTGCTTCTTCTGTAAGAAGCAAAGGCACTGGAAGAGAAACTGTCCCCTATATATTGCCTCCCTAGACTCGAACAGGTCGAGAAAGAAGCAAGTGATTGCTGGATAAGATAATTATATAATAACACCTTACAATTTTTTCTTATTTGATTCTACTACCTACATATTAGATACTAAAAGTTCTTATCATATTTGTAATTCTATGCAGAACTTGCAGGTTAGTAGGAGATTTGATCAAGGCGAGAGATTTCTGAATGTTGGAGATGGAAGATAAGTTTTAATTTTAGCTTTAGAAATTATGAACCTTGTAATCAATTCAAATTAAGTTATTATTAATGAATGTCATTATTGTCCAATCTTCTTATTGAATGTCATTTCTATAGGCATTTTGATCATGAATGGTTTTGAAATATCAATAAAAAAAAAATTATAATCTCATTTTGAATGGTGTTATAATTTTTATTGGATAATTGAATAATAAAATTTATTTATTATCTATGCCTGTTAACTTGGTTCAATCCTCCGATAAACGTTCTAGAATTAGTGATGTGTCTGATGTCTACCTTTGATACTGTAGGTTAGGTCTTATTAACAAGAATAGAATTAACAGATTAGCTCAAGAAGAAATTTTTGAGGTTAGTGATTGTGAATCGCTTTCGACCTATGAGTCCTGTCTTCTTGGTAAGATGACCAAGTCATCTTTTATTAGAAAAGGTGAACGAGCTCCTGAACTCCTGAGTTTAGTACATTCAGATGTATGTGGACCCATGAGCTCAAATGCCAAAGGTGGATACTTTTATTTCATAATCTTTATAGACGACCTATCTAGATATGGGTACGTCTATTTAATGAACCATAAGTCGAAGTCATTTAAAATATTTAAACTATTTTAAAATGAGGTAGAAAAATAAACTAGAAAGAGTATTAAAATTTTTTGATCTGACCGAGGGGATGAGTACCTTTCCAATTAGTTTCTGACATATCTATGAGAGAATAAAATTCTCTCTCAATGGACTCCTCCTAGAACACCACAACATAATAGTGTGTCTGAAAGAAGAAATCGGATCCTATTGGACATGGTTTGATCCATGATGAAATTTGCTGGTTTGTCAATCTTTCTATGCGGATATGCACTCGAGTCAGTTTGTTACATTCTAAATAGGGTTCTGAGTAAATCTATTAATAAAACACCATATGAGATATAGATAGGACGTAAGCCAGTACTCATATCTTAGAATTTGAAGGTGTCCGACTTATATCAAATGTTTAATGACAGACAAGCTTGGACCTAGGTCTGATAAGTGTAGTTTTGTAGGTTATCCAAAAGAAACTAAAGGATATTACTTCTACCTTATTGATGAGCAAAAAGTATTTGTCAGCCTTAAGACAGTCTTTTTAGAAAAGAAGTTTCTTAGTGAAGAAACTAATCCTATAAGATCGAACTTAATGAAGTATGGTAGGTGGAAGAACAGACATAAATTGTTGAACCTGAGCTGGATCTGATTAGATCAGATCCAGAATCCATTGTAGATGCATCCTTAAAATGATCTGATAGAATACTACGTTAATCGAACAGATACTACAATTTCTTGATCCAAAATGGAGATCCTATTGAACTCGATGAGGACGATCAGGATCCGATCACCTATATGGATGCAATGCAGAGATCCGACTCTGAGAAATGGCTTGAGACCATGAAATCTGAAATGAAATCCATGAAGGTCAACCATGTATGGACATTGGTTGATTCATCCAAAGGGATAAAACCCATAGGATGTAAGTGAATTTTCAAAAGAAAAAAAGATGCAGATGAAAATATGGAGATCTATAAAGCCCATCTGGTTGTCAAGAGATATCGTCAATGTTATGGTATTAACTATGATGAGACATTCTTTCTTATGGTAGTACTCAAATCTATTCAAATTATGCTTATCATCGCTGCCTATCTAGACTATGAAATCTGGCAGATGGATATAAAAATGACTTTCTTAAATGAAGAGCTGGATGAAGAGGTGTATATGATATAGCCTGAAGAATTTACATCCATAGATGAGTCTAAGGTGTGTAGACTTCAAAGGTCAATTTATGGACTGAAGCAGACATTTCGGAGCTGAAACATATGATTTGATAGAATAATCAAAACGTATGGCTTCGTTAAGAATGAAGAGGAGCCCTGCATATACAAGTGGGCTAATTATTCAGCAATAGTATTTCTAGTATTGTATGTTGATGATATTTTGTTAATAGAGAATGATGTTCCTGCATTACAAGAAATAAATATCTGACTGTTATCATAGTTCTCCATAAAAGATCTGGAAGAAGATTCCTACATTCTAGGGATGAAGATCTATAAAGATAGATCTAAAAAATTACTTGGATTGTCCCAGTCTAGTGCATTGATACTATATTGAAATGATTCAGTATGGAGAATTCCAAGAAAGACTATCTACCGATAGGCCATGGAATTTTTCTTTCAAAGAGAGATTGTCCGACAACACCTATAGAAAGAAAGCATATGAGTAGAATACTATATGCGTCGATAGTGGATTCTATAATGTACCCCATGACATGTATGCGATTAGATGTGTTATTCTCAATAGGAATAGTGAGTGGATACCAATATGATCCAGAGAAAAATCACTGAAAGATTGTTAAAACCATCCTGAAGTATTTGAGAAATACTAAAGACCAGTGGCTTGTATATGGTGAATTGGACTTGAAACTTATGGGGTTCACAGACTCTAATTTTTAGTCTAATCATGATGATAGTAAGAGTGTGTCGGGATATATATTCATCCTTAATGATGGGACCGTCTGCTGGAAGAGTTCCAAGCAGCATACTGTGGTCAATTTTGTTTGCGAGGCAGAGTATATCGCTGCATCAGATGCTACCAAAGAAGCAGTGTGACTGAAAAAATTCATCACCGAGCTCAGAGTAGCATTCTTCCTTGATGGTTTAGTTCTGCTTTATTGCGATAGCTCTGAAGCCATTGCTCAGGCGAAGGAACCGAAGGCACACCAGCGGACGAAGCATATTCTGTGCCGCTACCATCTTATTCGAGAGATTATGTATTGAGATGATGTCGACTTTTAAAAAATCGATGAAAAGAAAAACATGCCCGACATATTCACTAAAGCTATTGCAGTGAAGGAGTTCAACGACTTCAAGTCGAAGATATGCATTAGATACTGCACCGATTGACTTTAGTCCAAGTGAAAGATTGTTGTGAATGTATTCTAAAGCCAATCGTCAGTCTGTTGACAGTTGGGGTATACATTTATAATTGTATATGAGTTATAAATTAATAAAAATTATTTTAATATTTTTCATCATAAATTTTGTTATCTTCTAATGAACTTTTGTGTTGTGATGAAGTCCTTAGGACTATTTAGATTCGACAAAAAAAGATTTATTATTTAGTCCTTAAATAGTTCACGATCAAATGATATGTTGTTACTCAGGACGATAATGTTTATCGAGTATAGATCGTTGTGTGCCATATAGGTTGGTTGTCCTCGTAACCAAAGAGTGTTGAGATATTGGTATGGTATGCAAGTGAGATATATAGGTACATCTGCACTGAACGTGACCAACTTTGGAGCTTTTTTTTTGTCAAGATTAGCTCCGATGGAATATAGGTATAAGTGCCCATCTGATCTGAGATCACCACGGTGACTTTCAAGCAACTCACTGTGCTTTGGTGTCAGACTATCTGAATTTTTAATTTAGTGTTGGAAGATTTATATGCATAATCAAATATTTGAGGAGTCAATGCATGTATCAAGATGGGATTGACCACTCCTGATTTTAGGAGTTGTATTTAATTATATTTTAATTTAGCAAAACCTTGGTCAGGATAGTCTTAGTGAGGAGTCACGGGACTAATTGCTTTGAGATACGATATGGATGTATTTTCTAGGATTGACAATTTAACCCTGAATTATCTATTATATAAAGATCATAGGGATGAATTATACGATAATCATATTTACGTAGGTTCTAAATATTGCGATTATGACTATTCGACCTATTCGGATGTCGGATATCATTGCTAGATGGTCACTTCAATTAGTACGAAATTAATTTTTGTGCTACCGACTTAGGTTCGAATCTACAGAGTCACACACACTAGAGGTTCTTACTTGATCTGATGGCTGGTGAAGAGTCCCACTCGACTGGGACTCTTCGATCGGGATTCCTATTGGGTTGGGACACTGAGTTTTAATATCTGAAAGTTTATGGTCAAGAGTTCCACTAGACTTGGACTCTTCGATCAAGAGTCCCACAGCTCTGAGACTCTGAGTTCTATATATCTGGGACTCTATGATTGAGAGTTGGGACTCTACAATTATTAGTTCCACTTATTTCGGACATCGGGATCAAGAGTTCCATTGGTTTGGGACTCTTCGATCAAGAGTTTCATTTTGATGGAACTCTGTTATCCGGACACCAACCAGATTTGGACTATGAATTTATGAGAGATTTTATTAGTGATTTGATCGCTAATTAACTCAATTTGTTTGAGTAATTATTTTTGAATCAAGTCCAATTGAATTGGGTTCAATTGGATTTGATCCGATTAGGTTACGAGTTGACCTAATCGTCGAGGAGGTTCAAACCCTGATTTGATCAGAGATTGGGCTTGATCAATTTCTGATTTTATTAAAATTTAATTGAGCCTAATTATGTTGGATTTAATTTGATCTAATTGGGCCTAACCAATTTTGATTGGGTTGGTTCAATTGGTTGAAGTTTAAATTCAAAGACTAGTTTGACTAGTCTTCTCTTTTCATGCACCACATTTGCCCCACGCCCCTTTGAATTCAATTTTATTCTCTCGTAAAGTTTTCCACGCTGATTAGAGGTCTCACGCCCAGGTCTCCCATGTTCCAAATGGATAGGGATGGTTGGTTTCATTCAAAAATTCAAAGGAGTTTAAATTTTAAAGGCTAACTACCCATACGCCACATCACTCCTTATGCGCCCACTTTTCTTCATGAGAAAATGTTTCTCGTGAATGCTCTCCACGCACAAAACATTCTACGCCTTCCCTTCTCATGCCACTTATGGTTTGAAATAAATTGATTGGCATTTGAATTCAAAACAAGTTTGAATTTAAATTAACAACCAACCCCTTCTTATCCTCTCACGCGTACTCTCCACGTTTTGGTGCAAAAATAAATAGGAGAAATTTTGGGACATGAGAGATCTGATCTGAGAATAGAGAGAAGACTTTTATGAGTCTCCTTCTGCATGAGAAAAAGATTAAAAAAATCTCATGAGGTGAAAAATCAGAGAAAGACGAGCGCAGGGTTTCAGGGTGCATTTGACCTAAGATTTTAGAACCTGAGATTCAGGAATTATTTAGATGAGCTACGAGTATCGTGAGCTCACCAAATTTTAGAGAGAGCATTCTCTACCTCTCTACTTCGTCTACCAGTAATTCAGAGCATCCGTGAAGCTCGTAGATGAAGATTAAAGTCGTTCGATCGAAATAGCCTCTAAAAAACTCTGATACCGCGCTAGCACTTGCGGAGAGCCGATCATGATCAGGAGCCTTGTGTGGACGATCCATGAAGATCAGACATCTGTGTGGCTACATCATGACCAGTGGACCTTCTTGACAATAATCAGATCACGATGATCGACTATCCGGATAAGATATAATATTCAAAATACTTAGATGTAGTAAATAGTTTACTGCACTATTTTAATTTTTCTGATATGATATGAATGCATTTATGTCATGTTTAGATCCATAGTATAGTATTTATTTTCTGATATGATCAATAATAAATTAATTAGATTAAATAAATTTTTTATTATATTTTAATTATTTTTAAAAAAATTTTTAAAAATTGCATTGTTAGGATCCCCTCTCGACCCGACACACCTCGGACAAGTGGAAATGATCGCACCGGAGGCAAACATCATCGAGGTATGAACTTTTACCAGAATGGTCCGCTTAGACATTTGACTAGCACTTTCGGCCTCAATGTCCGCCAAGAGCCACGGCAGGCAGATCCAAACTCGGGCTGTACTGATCACGCCCTCTGACAAAAAAAAATCCAGTCACCATGATTCCGCCGCCAAGGCCTACCCAACGACAACCCACGATCGCTGGAGGACAAGATGCCACTCCCCGACCTTCTTGAATCAGAAAAGTAGAAACCTCTTCTCCAAATTGTAAGTCACCACCTCTCTTTTAACCCCTGCTTGGAGCCAAAACTCCCAGGCCACCAGATCCGGCACCATCCACCGGCCTAGACTCCTTGCCACCACTGCTGTAGCAGCCCAACACTCCGAACTCTCCCTCAAAATCTCTATCGAGGCCTCGATGACCTCTGGGAACCAGCAGGTCAGTTCGTGCACCTCCTTCGGTGATGGCTCCGGCGAGATCCAGACGGTGCACCCTTGCCCCGCTCTTCTCCAACTTGATTCTGACCGATCATCCACCTTTGAGGCTCTAAAACGGTTCCGTGGGTTGGTCGGCATCTCCCCCAACAGCGATGAAAATAGTTGCCCAACAAATCGCCATCGACCATACAAAGAAGGACCGCAATAGGAAGCTCAGCACATAGGAAAAAAGCGTAAAGGTCACGGATATAAAGGACCCTTCAAGATTGACTTTTTCTTTAAATATTCAGTCACCGGGCCTAGAAATAGGCTTTTGAAATTGTGAGTTGGGTCTCCGTCACCTTTCTAATTCGAACCAAAACTTTTTTGATGATTCACCCACGTCTCCATAGAAAAAGAGCACCGCCATACCGTCCAAATAAAGTTTGCAGCCTTTCACAGGCTGCGCGTTCGACCGCATAACAAACAATGCAATGCCCTTGAAGAGGGTTGCTCGTTCGTACCAGCTTTACTCAGATGTCGAGAATAGTTCCGAAGCTAAGACCACAATTGTTTCTTTACAGAAGGAAAAATCTTTAAAATTTAGCAAACCCATGGATTCTGATGGAGGAAAGGGCAGGGATGAAAATGGAGATGATTTGTTTTCACCATATATTAACCACCATGATACAATATGGCCTTACGTTGAAGCTTGCTTCGATACTCTTGCTTTTTTTTTTATATATTTCAGGTCAAATCGTCAGCCACCACCCAAACAGCACATATGCCCGATGGCTGGAAGGGTGAGAAAAACAAATGAAGAACCAGAACGATGACCCCCTACCACGGCAATACTTGCACTCAAGAAGATACGAGCCCCACGATGAACGTTGGAGCATAGCGCACCAAGGAAAGTAAAGGATGACAGAGAAAAGAAGCCAGAGTACCAAAAAATGTCAGCTGAGGCATCAAACTGCACCCAGGCCTGCACTCACGAGGGGAAATGGAGAACCAGGAAGATGACCACCAAATATGTCGGCCAAGGCATCAACCTGTTTCCAGGACCACCTCAAGAAAACCATTTCTTTGTGAAGCCGCCTTATTCAGAAACCCATGCAGGTTCATAGAGTTCCGCAAGTGTGCGTGCAGAAACGTGATCCGATCATTATCTCCTCCCTCCCGCAAACTGCTTTGAACAGCTTTTGCATAATCATTTTCTGGCCCATACAGATGGGATGCACATGCAGCCTTGGAGGTTAGCAGCTCCCAATCACCTGTTGAAATAAACAATATTTTATTCACTCTACCGTCACATAAGAGCTATGAATTAGTTATCACATACTAGTAATAAAATGTTCTCCTTTTTCACTTAAAAATTTATTTCTGACGTAAAAAGGGATGAGCACACAGCTGCCGCTTTTCCTCTCTCTCTCTCTCCTTCCTTTTTTTTCTTTTTCCTTGTGTGTGTGTGTGTGTGTGTGTGGTGCGGGGGGTGTTGAAAATACCAACTTCTTCCAATAAGAAATTACGAGGTGAGGTCATGATATGACTACAAAAACAGACATGTTTGGATACTTGATCACTCTCGATGAAATAATTCCAAATGTGTGTGAATTTCCAAGCTGACACAGAAAAGTTGAGGAAACGGGGATTTTGCTTCCCTAAAATCAAGATTTCAGAGATACCGGAATCTATCTTAAAAGTTTCCCAAGAACTCTCCATACTGTCTGCCTATGTGAGAATTATCACACAACCAACCTAGTTAGCCATGCAAACAGTCCCACCAAGTTCGGTCAAACAGGGAATGCCGACTTACCAGCTTGCATTTCTGAAAGATGGGCATTCTTGCTGAAATGCCGTGTCAACCACCATCTACAACGAACCTTCCATGTCTTTCTTGCCTGACCCTCGGTGAAAGCTGTTGGAATTTTTCTGGAAGATACGATGCTGGTTGGATCTCTTCGTACATTTGCTGAGATGCGATCTTCATAATCAGATACTGTGGCGGTTAAAAGTTTTAGGAAACATGACGCAAGCTCTCCCCATATGCTAGACTTCCCATCAGCAGCATCCAGATGCAAAGTTATCATCTCCAACAGTAGAATAGTACTGTAATTTCCTGTAAAAGATAACATATTCAACACTAGGATAGCTAGAAATCTGCTAGTGTCATAATATACCTAAAGTATGGGGGAAACTAGTTCAGATGGTAAGCTAGCTTCCTAGCTCAGCATGAAGTCTTGAATCATGATCTTGGGTTTATTGGGTTCCAGATTTTCTCAAGGGAAACAAAATCAGATCATTTATGAAAGTGGTTCGCAATGATCTTGTAGTAGACACAACTACGTACTTTTCCACGAACTGCACAGAATAATAAATGAAGCAAGCAAGCATACACATGCTCACAAACAAAATGCTCTAGCCATGTTTACTACATTAACTTCTGCCCTTGACATATCCATGTCGACGTTGTAATCTTCTGAGATGGTCATCTATTGTTAATTTTATATCCATGTCAATATCTATAAAAAGGAACTTAAAGATCTGAGCTTGAACAGTTTTATTTGTAGATGTTTCACTGACTGCTTGACCATGGTTGGCTCGATGAACAATTTTATTTGCAAACTCATGCAAAGGAGGACAAGGATGAGGAAAAGAAAAGGTTTCCAATAGGTGGCCTCAATTTGTTAAAAGGATAAAGCTAAGAAATTCTGGGACCTAACTGCCAATCTGGAACTAGAAAATTTACTTGATCATACCATTGTACAAGATAAACAAATCTTTAACAATGCCTATGGCAAAAAAAAACTTGACATGCCTCTCTCCTTTTCTTTTTTTTTTTGATAAAGTGAAATGCCTCTTTAAGATTAGAGGAATTTCATATCAATTTTCAAACTTAATATTTCATTAATGCTCATTAGAAACATATATTTTAGCCACCTAGGCAAAACCAAGGGTTAGTTTAGACAAAATTCCAAGCCACAACTGAATGTTAAAAATCATGATGAGTTTAACATATGCTGATTTTTCCTAAAAGACCTGTAGGATTTCACCCATCGAATTAAACCCAAATAAACATGTCCTCATTGAGCTCAGCAAAAGAATATAAAAGTGTCTGTAAGGACATATATCCACAACTTCCGTCCAACAACTAGTCCCACTAATTCTAGCAGATCTGACAAAGTACCATGATGGCTGATAAACACTACACATTGAGACTGTCACCTTCTGAAAATAATGTCTCAAGTCACATATCCTAGATCTTTCAGTCATGATGACCTGAAATAAGAGGAATAGAACTCATGTTTGTCATCGATTAAGCAAATTATAAACAACAAAAACACCAGATCCCTTGTTTACAGGCTCCTAGCAAGTTTTACCTTAATATTCAATTCTTGCTAATCATTATGACTCTTCACACCTAAATCACCTTTAAAATGACGCCAAATAACCTCTAATCAATGATAGGCAATGTTAGGACCATGACCAGCACAACAAATTTCAATTCAAACTCAAGTCAATTGACATATCCATGGCCTTGATATTCAGTAATAATCTATAATCTAGCCTGAATAAATGAAACTTACTCCATGGCTACAAATGACAGCCATTACAGTGACATAATGGCACCACAATGGATTTGAAAGACTCACATAACATTCTTAAAAAATATACACGATAACCCATAAATAATGGTTTTATATGCAGTCAGACCATTATAACAAGGTCGTGTAAGGGCCAGCAATTATTTTCGCATTCACTGTTCAAGAATTTAATCAAAATTTTTATATCAATATTGTTAAAATATACCAATAGTACAATTATTTAAATACAAATTAATTAAAAAAATTGCTTTTTAATGTTTTTGTATGAGCATTCAGGCAGTTATAACCCAGTAGCAAAATAATTCAAAAATTGACTCATTCAGAATATTGATTCACTAAATAGTACAATAACATCCTGTGACATTTTTAGGCCATGGCATGGCTGTTATACAGTGATAAACAGGATTGTTAAATTCATGATCTACTCAACAGTACACAAACAACAATAACTACACGCAATCTGCAGAAGGTGGCATATTATGTTGTTCTTTTTGATCCTATGTTGAAAGTTGTCACCATATACATACCCATCATGTCCTTAATTAGCAAACATGAAATTTAAAAATGAAAATTCTGCTTCTGGAAACAATATTTACCAACCTGCTTTGATCAACAAGTCTACTCAAGATTTTACATCCCAGCGAGACGGAGGGTGTCCCAACTATCTTGTCCCATTCCTATGAGAAAACGGGATTGGAACGGAGTCAGGAACCCATCCATGCAAGGAAAGAAGAAAAAAGAGGAAAGAAAGAAAGGAAGATGAAAAAAGGAAAAAGTGAAAGGAAAGAAAAAGAAGAAAAACGAAAGAAGGGAGAAGAAAAAGAAAGGAAGGAAAGGAGGAAGAAAGAAAAGAGAAAGAAGAAGAAAAAAAGAAAGGAAAGAGAATGACAAAAAGAAAAAAAGAAAGAAAGGTAGAAGAAAAAGAGAAAAAAGAGAAGGAAAGAAAAAAGAAAGAAAGAAAGAAAGAAAAGAAGGGAAGAGAGATGGAAAATATCTACCAGGATGCATGACGGAAATGGCTGTCAAGACGGGATGGGATAGGATAGCGGGGCATCCTGTTCCATGGAGATATTGGGACACCTCCATCCCACGGTATTTAAAACTTTGAGTCCACTAATGGATTAGTTATAGAAAACAACACATATGACACTCTGCCTTAGCCAAGAGTTTTCTTTTACAGTAAGTAAGAGATAGATGGAGGGAAGCCCAACTATACTATAACTAGCAAAGGCCAAATACTTGAAATACACTTCTCAAGAATGAAACAAGAACCTCTGGTTCTCATAACAAAGGTCAATCTATAGTCCTAACTCCTAAGGCTTAGTTTGCGTAGCCATTGCATCATCTTCCACCAATAGTTCCTTAAACCTAGCTCCCCTGGCCATGTAAGACCGACAGTGAGTATTTCGGTTGAGTGCTAGCTGCACAAACTACAACCTTCACCAAATCATCATGCACATATTCACTCGGACCTGCTTCAATAATTTGGTTTTGGTAGGAGATTCAGGATTTGTAACTAGATCATGATCCAAATGTTACTAACAAACTAACTAAAATAGAATCCTTCAAGACTAACCCTAGGTCCAATTATTGCTTGAACTGACTTGATTATTGAAATAATTATATTATAATTTCTAGGTCAACTAATTGGTTGTTTTATAAAATACAGATATGACAATCTGCCACATGGATCAATCTATAGTTCTAAGACTTCATCTGCCAAGCCATTATTGCATCATCTTCCACCAAGACCTCCATATAACTAGCTGCCCTAGTGATGTGAGATTTTCACTGCAAGCACTTTTGTTAAGAACTCACCACATGTCGCTGTGACCTTCACTAAATCATCATGGGTGTGTTCTTGTCCACAGGACTAACGATTGGATCTGATTTGATAGTTTGGCACTGGTAAGGTATTCATGAATCAAATATGACTAACAGCATAGCTAAAATAAGATCCCTCAACACTGACCCAATCTAGCGCAATTCCCTCTCTCTCTATCTATCCATCTATCTCCATCTCTGTGCGTGTACGTGCGTGCATGTGTGCACATTCTGACTATATCCTACATTGGTGGTTTCCAAAGGTGTATTCTTGGTTACAACAGGTTACATTTGCAGGCAGATTCTCTGCTCCCCTCCTCCTCCCGCTCTTAACCCTAGCATCATCAGGCAGCATTCCCAGGCCAGATCACCAGCATGTCCAAGGCTTCTGGCACTATGGTGACAGCAGTGGTGAACTTCAAGAAGTCAATTAGAGGGAGGAGGGTTCACAGGGCATGAAAAAGGTGGGGTCAACTGTAATGTACTCAGCTTGGGCTGTGTTGTCAAATAGCACTCCTGTGTTTTTAACAGATCCAGGTTCATATCAGAATTTCAACAATCCAGCAGATTACTAAATCATATCAAATAAAAAATCTAAGGCAAACAATCCCTCAATCCCATCTGAATCCAATTTGCTGACAGATAGTCTTGAATCACCACTTTCCTTCTACTATTGCTATCTTCATCACAGTAAAGATTCATCATATATACTTTTAAAGACTAGGGGAGTGGAGATTTGAATTTTACAAGGACAGATTCTAAATTTACTGTCAGACTCTGAATTAGAGTGTAATTGGAAAACAGATTAAAATGTAAGGCATGGTTGCACCAAAGGATCAGACACTATTGCTTCAATTGAGCTTTGGGGTTTTATGGGATCCTCTCCCCGTTTCAGATTTACAGTATCTATTTCAGTTTAGAATTGGGTTAGAGTATGAAATAATGGAGAAGTATTATGTTTGATTAAGAATTTAAAACAGAAGGAAAATTTGAAGAACAAGAAAAGAGGGAAAGGGATGGTCAAGCAGCAGCCCTGCGATGCAATTAAGTATATATTTCAACTAGATCTAAAGTTCCAAGACATAATCAGACCACGAAGAAGAAAGAAGACCATGCTTTATTGCTTAGAATAAGTGTATCGTAATTGGAGCGTTATATGTATATTAACCCTTATGAACATTGTAGGTTTAAGAGTACATAATACAAAACGGAAAAAATCCCCTTCTTCTAAAGAAACAAGTAAGGACTTCTACTTATGACTTAGAAGAACAAGGTTGACTCGATGTTTCTCGAACAGACTCCTTTTCATGATAAGGGAATAAAAATAAAAGATTTATGAAACTTGGGTCCATCTGGAGACATATATGAAGACATCCTGACCTTTCAAAGACTTAATTTCGATGATTTTAAGACCTCCCAACAACCTGTAACTACAATGTAACCCATTGACACTGTCTAAAACAAATTTAGAACTAGACATTAGTATTATGATACTGGGTAACACAGAATACAGTAAACTACCTGTGACTCTTAAAATAGATGACCAAGCTGTGGTGGACAAAAGCACACTTTGCCATCCCAAAAGGCAGGACAGCTTTCTCATGATCAAAAGGTTACTACATCAAATAAACAACCCTTTAGATGAATAAGTTACAACTTTCCAACACCTGAGTCCTGACCATAAAAAAGTCCAGACTAATCTTTTATTCACTTAACCGCGATCAATATAAATTTGGATTTCAAAGAATTAAAGGCCGCACAACAGGATCTTCAATAACCTAGACAGCTATTTCACTTATCACAAGATAATTCTAAATGGAATAAAAGTGTTCATCGAAATTAATAAAAATAAGTACTGTCAGAAATCTCTTAAACAATCAGACTATAGAGTTCTAAGATAAAAATATCAATCTTAAATATTACAAAAAATTCTAAAAGTTATGTCAACAATTAGGTAGCAGCCCTTATCTGCCATCATGTAATAGTAGCATGGATCTGACCAATCCAAGATCTGTATAAGATAACAAAAAATCATATCTCAAAATATTTCATAGGATAATTTCAAACCATTTTTATGCATTTTGATTAGTCTTTCCAAGGAGAGGTTGCATGTCGGATCCCTTTTAAGAGCTTCTTCATAGCAACTAGAGATAATGGTGGCAGGGCTGCTGTGAAAAGACTCAAGAAGTCTAGCTCTTACCCTGCAAAATGAAAGATGCATCATACCATAAGCTCTAGTCTATCTAATAAAACTTCACAAATTGCAAATACAATTTAAAGAAAAAACTTGAAATATTCCAAGAAGTTTGAATATTCCCTTAGATAAAGTTCTGAATAGTGGATTAACATGAAAGACGAATTGACTTTCCTCAAAACAGGAAGAGAAAACCAATGCAATATTGAAAAGAAGTAAAGGGTCAATTGAACATGAATAATCTCTCTCTCTCTCTCTCTCTCTCTCTCTCTCTCTCACACACACACACACACACACACACACACACAAATGGGAATTACAAATTTAGGCTAGTTAACTTGCATGTCAATATGGGACAGTGAAGTACATCCACTACAGATCTTCATTGACATATAGAAATTTAAAAAACCATGAGATTTCAGTAAAGATTTTTAAAAGACAAACCATGAAGCTCAATTGTTCTCCTCTCATCCTTCATTCTCGTCACTGCACGTGAAGCTGAGAAACCATAATTCACCTTCAGTAGTTCACTAGAAAAGAGCTGCTGATCCTTCATTAACCTCTAGATGCTTCCTTCTTCAATTTTTGCTAGTTCAATAAAATCATTCTTAACATTCTTGTTCATAAGACCCGAACCATGATCCTGGCATAGCCTTGTAAATTTAACTCAAGAACAATGCAAGTTTATGCTCAACTTGTCAATCATTCAATGGCAGTTGAAAATCATGCGGTTGGCAGGTTCCTCCCAATTTCTTTTTTGTCTATGCCATGTGATGGCTAAGCCAATCTTTCTTTTTTTAGTTCTAACTGGGAAAGAAATGTGCAAAGCACTTCATAGGGTACAAAAAATCGGGTAGAAGAAAGAAGGAAAAATAATGTATATAAAAAATGAAAGGACCTTATTCATCACACACTCATACAGAAATATTCTTTTTTAAATGATAAATAAGGCATATGTGCAATGATTGTACTTATAAATTCCCATGCCACTGCAATTAACAACCTACATTAATTATGGAAAAGCAACGTAAGTGTAATCGGTTATGTTGAAATTAACAAGCACCAAACACCTTTCACTCAGACTATTTGGTTTCATTTGATTTGATCGATATCTAGTCCATTAGTGGGCCTGACATAATAATTAATTGAATATGAATTCAACCTAAGTAGAGTCAGTATCACTATTTAGGGACTCTTGTGGCATTTCAAATAGTTCATTTAAAATGAACAGTAGCAATTAAAATAGTTTATTCAAATAATGTATGACATATAATTTGAGAATCTGCATCATTGGTCATGCCTTACACATCTCAAAATATGAATGAAGTATGAACCATAATTCCCTGGCTATAAAATCAAATCAGGGTATTGACTTTCTCATAAAAACTGTATATGTCTTTTCTTGACATGTACATAAGGGACCTCCAAAAATATGACTTCTTGCTTCTAGGCATTTTAATGTATCATGATAATCATGGATCTTCACTTTTCATAATCCCTCCCATGCCCCCCCCCCCAACCAAAAAAAAACCCTAACATGCACGCGCATGCACACACACACACACTCACTCACGTAGAAAGAGATAGATATGCATGTCCAACTCCATCACTATGTTGAAAATCAGGCATATGCATCATGAATCAACACATATATTTATAAGTGTGAAAGCATAAAGGTGAACAGATAAAACATTCCTTTTGCAAAACACGAGTTATAGTGTAAAACTTAACCATCTCATAAAGTCAGCAAGCTAGCAAACTGAACTACAAAGGCATGATGAAAAATAACATTATCAAGGAAATCAATTTAAATAACCTGAAAGGAAATGCTGCATCAAAAATGTTGCAGGATTTCTCAAGCTCATCAAGTGCTTCTCTCACACGGTCACCAAGAAGTAAAAGCTGCTAATTTATATAACAAAATCAGGTTTGGAGGGAACCGATTAAAAAGGGTAGAATAGAAAATAATGTGCTTTGATATAACGAAATGAGACATATGAAGATACAAGTTCATACAGTTCCCAAAAAGATACTTCAGCATTGTAGACTAACAGATTACTAAATTTTTGTAAATTCACCAGTGGATTTTTAAAAGCTTGCAGATTTACTTTAAAAAAATAAACTTTTAGCATTCACAAATAAACATTTTCTATTCTTATGCAAACTACTTATTCTAAAAAAAGAACACCCCAAGTCACCCTCAATCAATATTTTAACCAATTATTTGATATAATATATGCAAAATGTTAACAGATAAATACAGATGTTAAGTCAATTAAGAATACACCATCTTTGCCTACTGTACAAATGCCCAAAAAATATCACAAATCCTCAAACATTTTCCAAATGAAAAGTACAAAAGTCAAAATGTCAGCTTTAATTAACAAGTTACTCTCAGCTCATTCCCTACACAAGAACGAGACTTTTCTGAAAACTTTTATGGCAAGAGAACAAATGTATTTTGGTACCTCTTCTATGTAGCAAATAATATCTTTATTTCCTATAGGATGATAGTGAGGAGGAAAGACAATGGTTGCACTCTCAGGGGGACTATGTTGAACAAGGATTTAGGTACCCATAAGTAAGAACGTAAGATGCGTATTTGACACCTTAATGGTACAAGGGATTTATATTGTTATATTATCCATAATTAGTTTCAGCGAGTTTGCCTAAGCTGGCTTAAACAATCAAAGCTAGTTCATTTCAGCTAAAATAGGTTCAAACCAGGAACCGGGTCTGTGCTTGCCATGGCAGAAAAAGCAATCCATTTCAGTTGAAATGGAGCAATTAGAAAGTTGAAACGTTGCTCAATTCTCCACTTATACTTCTTTGCTTTTCCAATCTCCCTCCCACTCCGTTCTCTTTGACATATTCTCAATTTTGTTAACCACCAACAACCCCTGCTGATCTGCATAAGAAGTACACCATGCCATGCTCTTGGTATGTCCCAGCCACCCTGCCCCCACTTCTTGTTATCCCATGTTTTCCTCGTCGGCCTTTGAGCCAGGGCCCTCCCCTCCAACAAATGTGGGAAACCACCTCTAACCCATGCTTGAGTAGGTAAACGATAGCTGAGATCAGCCAAGTAGGCCTAGGCCTTGGAATTTATTTTTGGTAGGTCTTGGGCTTCAAATTTCAAGACCAAGGTCAAGCTAAGCTCAGGCCAACATTTTTTTGGCATGATGTTGGGCTATGAGATAGCCTGCACCTTGCCCAGACAATGCCTAACTGAATCCACAATACCCAGCCTTAATGGCTGTCCAAGATCCTCAACTTAACCAGCAACTTGAGTAGGATTTTTTGAACTGAACATACTAAACATATGCTAAAAGATACTAACTATCCACCCAATCACAGAGACTTTCAAAACCACCAAAAGTTCCTGTATACCAATTACAACTCTTCAAAGACCTTCCTAGATTTCTCTCATCTGAATAGTTTCAAAATAGAAAAATAGAAAAAAAATATAACCGAAGATTTGCAGACTCCTAGATCTTGCATTATTTTGTTCATGACTTACTCATGCCTCTGGTTAAGATCTTTTACTTTCACTAATATTAAAAAGCTTAATCAATTAACCTGCAAACACTGAATATACATCATATAATTGATAAAATACCTGAACAAGGGGCAGCAAGGATGGTAATAATGGCGGTGTTGAATAGAGAGCAAGGCGCAAATGTTTTACCGCATCTTCATACTGATCATTTGCTAACCTCCTATATGAATATATGGACTGCTCCAGGTCCCCATCCATGCGCATTAGTTGTATGGGCAGCAAGCTTCTGTCCAAGCCTTGATTCACAAACCATGGTATAAGCACAATTTCATGACCACATCTCACGATAGAAATTTTTAAACAAAACAATGTAATTATAGACTTATAGTACACTGTGAATCATTTATGATGTTCCAAAAAGCAATTTATTCTTAATAGGTGGAAGCAGGCCAAAGAGAAGAAAAAATTAAATTATTAACAAATGGAGATGCATGTGCAAGAAGAATAACACAGTTCATCTTAAGAATTATATAGCGCCACAAAATGCTTACCATCGAGCCTTATGACAGATAGAGATACTTTTGCCTTCATATGGTAGATAAGTGCACATAAGTTAACACAAGATGATTTATTTACTGCCTTTATAAGTGTATCTTGCAGTTTCTAGTGATATGATTAAAATAGAGAAAATCACACATGTACAGGCAAGTGACCTAGCAGATGCATTAATTCTTTGCTGTTCCCTAGGTAATAAAAAGATAGCCCAGTGCATAAGGCTCCCACTCCTGCAGATTCTAGGGAGCATCAGATGTATACAGACTTACCTTTGTATGTGGAAAGGCTGTTTTCATGATTCAAACCCATGATACCTAGGTCATAATGGAGCAACCTAACCATTGTGCCAAGGCTAACCCTCAAAATCAGATCTATTGTGGTCATCTCTTGTCATCATCCTTGCTGGTAAAGAGAATCCGATGGAAGGTCCAAACATTAGATCCTTTCTTTCTTGTGAGAGATTATGGTAATACCTTTTCTGACATTTGTATAAATGCCAGCCACTAATTGTTAGAAGTTTGCTAAAGTGCAAGATTTTCTAGAGGGTTTTGATCTACATCTTGAGTTCTTTAACTAGATTACGTAACAAGATCACTCTATCTGAAACAAAATAGGGTTTGGTTCAAGCTCATTTGTTTCATTTCAACTAATAGCTACTGTGATAGTGACATGGTCTAGAGAAAGCCTCTCTAAACTGAATATTTAACTGGAGGTTCCTTTTATATTGCCTCTAAGGATGCTGTCCCACTTCTCCAAAAGTTTTCAACTTCACAGTCCTATTTGCAGTTGTCAACCATCAGAGAGATTCACTTATTGCACTTGTGGAACCATTTCCATCTAGAGCTACTTTTGATGTTATTTCAAGCTTTATATCCTTTCTCACAACTTCTATCCATGTATCTTAGGTCTTCCCCTCTTTTTCATGCATCATTCAATAGAAAAAGCAAACCTCCTTATTAAAGCTCCTCAGGTCTTCATAACACATGCTATGCCATCTCGACTGGTTCTCAAATGCCTTGTCCTTAAACTGGTAACGGAACATCAAATCTGGATTCATTTTACAATTTGACATCCTTTCGTGACAAGCTGCCAAACAAATAGTCAGCCCTCTACCTTGTTTATTTGAGCTTGGAGCTAGCAGTAATGATGTTTTAAGTCATCAGTGATTGTATTATTATTAACAGCTACAAATTTAACTAATACATGCACTAATGGACTCTTCCACAATAAAACTAACCAAAAATAATTTGAACGATTAATCAACAATAATTTACTTCAAAACATGTACATTTTGAGCTGTAATGATCCAAAAGAAAGCATGAAAATATAGTAAAGAGAAGGCAAAACTAACCATGTGCAAAAAAAATGGAACTATGTTCGAAATGGCTATGAAGATTTGGAAGAGTTGGTCTTCCTTCATTTGCTTCTGATCCACCAAGATAAAATTCATGTGCAGGATGGACATCACTGGATTGTTCTTTTGGCATCTCATTTTTGCATTCCATAAAGACAATGTTCTCATTGCCAACAGAGCTTTCTGAAGCACATCGTGAAGAATAATTGACATCCACAATATCAATGGCATTATGATCATTTGAACTTTCTAACATTTCAGATTCTTCAAAACCATCATCAATGGCTGTATCATATGTCCCTGATGGCATATGGATGCCAAAATCATTTATTTGCATCTCTTTGGGGAGACCAGAATACCAGAGCTGATATGATATCATCCCATGGAGCAGGTTTATGGTTGGCTCACTAGTCGAATCATGATCTTGAACCAGACTGAAAAGCAAACATGAAAATTTTAACTAAAAAGGCACAACCTTTAATGAATTAACCAACCCCAACAAACTATAACCCTCCCACCCCCCACCCCCCTCCGAAAAAAACACCAAAAAAAAAAAAAAAAAAGGAAGGAAAGCAGCAACTTCTATGAATCAACCTCCTACCTCATGCAATAATACCAAAATATTAATTTAAGTAACACATCAGCTCTTAAATACCTATCTCTTTCATCTAAAGAACTTTGCAAATAGAAAATTAAAGTGACAAAATACAGAGAAAATTTTGACAATGACCATGTTGTATTGTAGAGTAGGATGAATATTATAATCTATGCTCCATTTTTTTTTCATACCAACAGGAGTATCTTTGAAAAACTCTGCTAGTGGCAAACTGGATGTTGTTCAAGGAAGATAAATCCATTTTTAATATGAAAGAGACATGACACTAACATAAAAGAATTACAAGTATATGACAAAACAATGCACCTGCTGATTTCAGCTAAAAGAACATATAACACTCACTTTTCTCCACATTATGCCTTTGATAATTTCTTTGTATTTTTTCATGAGTTTAGCAAGGCTCAACTGTATCTTTTTAACTTGATTTGGTAATTCTTTCTTATTTGGTCTTTATGGCAGATACACATAACGTGGGTCATTGTTATTTTGATTTATGATTTCTGTTGTGTTTCATATCTCCTTTGTGGCAGGTACATATAATGTGGGTCTTTGTTATAATTTATGATTTCTATTGTGTTTCAGATCTTGTTATACTCACCCATCAAGTGAATTGTAGCATGTATGCAGCTGCTACCTCATTAAGCACATGTTAGTAATGTGGCAACTCCAAGATGCTCTAATCTTGGAAATGTGCATATCTTCGTAACTAAATGCGCCGCCTTCCCCCTTTGTCCTTCATCTTCCTCTATTTGCTTCTCTATTTTCTTCCTTTTTCTATCTTTCAATAATAAACCTATATCTATCCTTCATCCTATCCATGTTAATTATTTCTTACTGTACTCTTTTATGTTTGCAGGTATGGGTTTATAAATACCTTTACAGTTTCTGGCATGGGTATATTTGAACCATACTGTGAGAATTTTAGGACACCACATAGTATCAGAGTATCCAGGAGGCTGATTCTTCTCTTCTTGTGAACTTATCTTCCTCTTTCTCATGTAAGCGGTTCATAATAAATATATATATACACGAATTAGGTATGTTCTTATCATTTGGATTTCTTTTCATTTGTTGAATGACATCATAGAAGTCAATCTCTGCATATCAGTGACCATCATGTCACACTAAATTGTACATAACACTATGTCTCAAGAAGATGCAGATGATCTACTATTCATGTTTGTGCATAATGGTCTACAAGTTGGGGATTTGCATGGTCTTACTCTCACCTTCATCAAGCTAACATTTGGTGTGTTGCACCATCAAATACATTATTAATGCAATCATGCAGTGTTTTAAGAACCAAAAATTCAGCAAAGTAGTGCATGTTTGATGGTTGATTTGTTGCAAAGTAAATGACACTAAAACTCATATCTGAATCTAGTCTGGTTGTCATATTAATCAACTAAATTAAATAATAAGAGCTACCTAAAATATTCATCAGTTGTGACTTCTTTAACTAGAAAACTTTTTAAGTTTCCGCTGAAATCTAGCTAAAACTGACCCTAAAAGTTCAGTCTTTTGTTTTGAGATAGTTGCTGCAGTACCAGTGGTTTTGGCCATTTTCAGATGAAACAAGGTATGATGCTTTTCTGTACCATCTATCTTGAAACCTAGTGTCAATAAGCAGTCATTTCTTCATTTCTTCAGTATATTTTAAGAAAAAAGTTTCAATTTTTGGTCATATTTTGTTGTTTAATTAAATGAAAGAGATATTAACTCATGAATAATATATCTAGTCAAGGAATATATTTTTTAAAATCAAAAATTTTTTTTAATGAAAACAGGAAGCATTGGGGGTTTGGTTTTAGGAAATTCAAGAGAAAGATAGCTTTTCCTCATATAAGACTTTTTTGCTTTATGAGGGACTTTTTTAAAGTAAAACGGAGAAACTGGGTCAATTTAGTAGACTAAGCCCCTAGGTAGTGGATTTCCAAAAAGTAAGAACTATGTTTTGCTGTACCACCTCTATGGGTTGTAACATACGATACTGGTATATGTCGTATCGCCCCGTACCAATACTACTGTGCCATACCGAACTGCGTATTAATACTATAATAAGATTTTAGCGGTACGGGGTCTAGTACTAAGACGGCAAACTAAGAACGAATTTATCATATCCTAGCTTAAATTTTGTAAATGTTTAGATGAAATATGTTGTCAGCGCACAAGTTTTTAGTAAAGTATTTGCAAGCTGGACAGGTCATCTTTCAACCTGATTAGTTTCTAGCAACAGAAAGTTATAGGTTGGGATCACAGTGTCCCATCATCATCAGAACTGAGTTTCAGTAGTTTAAGTCATTATGCATGGATTTGGATTTTATAACCTGAATTTTGTTTTGATTTTGTATCACCAAATTCATTGGTTTAATTGGATTTATTTTTTCTTCACAATCTAGAAGTATTTTCCTTTTGGATTGATTCCCATCCAATGCTAGCAAAATGAATACATGCCATGGTGATCTAGAAATCACATGATATTTAAGCAAAATTAAATATGTAAACTAACATGGTTTAGAATAAACCCACTATCAGAGGTCATGTATATGTCTACAAAATGGATGCAGTTGTTCTGGGCATAAGACACAGATAACATAATAAGTAAGAAACGCACAATTTTGTAGCATTGTGTGCCTCTTGGATGTTCCCTTGTGAAAGGTAGAAAAGAGCTAGTTCCAGCTGAACTGAGTATCTCTGCCCAATAATTAAGACATACAGAGAAGTAAACCATGCAAACAATCAAAATTTGTCAGTATCAGCATTATAACTCATTATTTCTGCTGAAAATGGAAGCATGCTGTCAATAGAAGGGAAAGCTTGCTAAATATTATTTACATAGGAAAGCTATTATAGAATTGCATGTTCCACAAGATAGCACCGAAACTTGTAAATATAAGCATTCAGTTATGTTGCATTGACAGTACAGCAAGATGGAAAATATATGTTTTACAGTATGAAACAATCAAGTGAATCACCCAAGTTTACAGGGTGTAATAACATGGTGATGAGCTTTAACCTAAAAAAAATGCAGTTTTCAAATCAAAATGCCCCCTTTCATAACTGCAATGTATATTTTAACATCGTTAGAGAAATAATGTACAAAAGATACAATGTGGATGCCAACATTTCTCAGAAGAACTCCATATTGGTAAAAGAGTTAGACTATGAGCACCAAAAAAAGAAATTTCAGTAAAAAACTCAAAGATCTGATCACCACACAGTTAGGTGGCAATGGATTAAAAAAATAGGTACGGATTATCACGCCAAAAAAATGTGGTCAGTACTCAGGTTACTTCTGTAAGGTGCCCATAGCATCGAGTCCTCGTTATCCATGCCAAAGTTAAAGAAGGAAATAACTTATGGTGATTAATTGCTTATGGAAATCCAAGACCTTGAGATTTATAGACTACCACCAGTTGCATCCGAGGCCACAATGCGAGAAATATATTAACGGGAGGGAAAACTCATGGTACCTTCTTTGGATTCTTCTGCATCCATGCGAGCTTGTTCATCCAAATCTCATACATCTTCTTGATCTTTGTCTGGTAACCATTCGTCTCCCCGAATCGCTTATGAATTTCCATTGCGACCTATCAACAAACACCTCAACTACATTAGTCGAAGAGGGACACTTACTGCCACTGTCCGCTTTACAGCACGATAGCTCGTTCTTGACACCTCAAACGAAATAAACCCAGAGCTCTTCACGAGGTTCGGTTCTTGAATTGCTTACCAAGAAATTCCTGCGATCCTCCACAAAGGAGCTCCCGCGATAAGTCCCCCTCAAGAGGATGCTCAAGACGCCGCTAGCTTCCGTCCAGTTGTGAGCCCTCGCGAGCTTCTTGAGAAGTCCGCTCAGCCTTCGCCGGTTCACGGCGAGTGTGGTCTTCGGCGGAAGGCGCCTCACCGGGCCTTTGGTGGGGCCGGGCGTTAATTGCGTGGCCTTCTCGGCCAAGGCCTCGTTTCCTGACGAAGGCCCTTCTTCTTCGATCTTCGGAGGCTTAATTGATCTGCCATTTTCTTCATTGGCCTCTTCTTTTATTTTAATCTTCGCTGCGGTTGTGCGCTTGTTCGTGGCGACCATCGGGTGTCCTCCGTAAGGGTGTAGAAAAGAGAGGGAAATTTCTCCTTCTCGACTCCTTGGAAAGGACGAGGTTTTCTTCCGGCTCGTAAAGATGGATTTCTTTTTTTTGCAAGCGTGGCCTCTGGTGTCGAGGTGGAAGGAGCGACACCAGTTCGGAGACGAGGGCATTTGTCTATCGGGCGTGCGCGGGCGAGCTCCGCCTTACATGGATACTAGAGTTAAAAAAGCGTTCGATGAGAGGAGAAGTACTCACCACGATTCGATCGATACAGCTCGTCAGTGGATGATTAGATGGCTACTCCACGTCCATTTTCTAGGATTAGGGTTTCTAACGGGTTTGGAGGAAACAGGGAGGAGGCGGAACAAAGTTGACGGCTGCGCCAAGGCGCGGAGTCGGGGGTTTTATGCCATCTCGGGTTTTTGCCATTCGAAACGGAACATGGAGGAATAAACCATAAAGATTATATAATCCACTTATTTAATCGAACTCGGGTTTTTGCCATTCGAAACAGAACATGGGGGAATAAACTATAAAGATTATATAATCTATTTATTTAATCAAATAGATGAGCACGTCACCTCAGCGCTCCATGCTCTATCATTTAAGACTAAAATTGGTCAAGTTAACTCATGACCTAATCCAATCTGATCCACTTAAATTCGATCTAATTCATTTTAAAGGATCCATATAGCCGGATCGAATTCTAAAATTGGATCCATTCAATATTCTGGGTCGGATCTAGGTTTACTGAATTTGAATCTGACCCAATCCAATTCGATCTGAATTCAGTATTAAATTTAATATATAAACTATAAAGTTAATAGAGTATGATTGAAATTTTAAATACTCTTGTAATATTAGTATTTTTAAAAAAATTTACTCAATTTAATTATAAAATTTTAAAAAATTATTTATAGATTAAGAGTCGAGATAAAGTAATTTTTTTTTGCTATAAACTTTGTATATATTAGTTTATTATACGAATTGGATCTGATTAAAATTTGATTTCAAATCGGATCTAAAATATTTAGATTAGGATCAGATTATACATGGATTCCATCCAATCCAAAAAATCCAATGGGGCAAACTTTTTGATATGGACCCGACTCGATCCAATCTGATTTTCAATTGAATTAGGTCTGGGTCCAATATTAGGATCTGATCAAGAAATCAGATAGGATCGAAATCACTCATGATCCAGTCCAATCCGATCCATTTACACCCCTACCAGCACCCCACACCCCAGGCATCTCGACGTCCAAAAATTAATCAATTCTTCATTTAATCTACTCCTTCAAAGCTCGAATCGAGGATGTGAGGATGGGGTGCATGACAAATTGGGCTACCACCTAGATGGTAAAAAAAAAAGTTTTATGTCATAAATAATATATAACCCACGCGATGCATGGGATATTATTTTTATGTAAAAAATTAATTAATTATATATTATTTAAAAAATAATATATTTTTTATTAATATTTAATAATATATTTTATTAATATATTATTAAAATTTATTAATTTTTAAAAAAATTTTTAATAAAAAATATATTATTATTATTATTATTAAAATATATTATTTTTATTAAGATACAATTGATCTTGTTAATAAATATATTAAAGTATAATCTTCAAGATCTATCGTCTACATACACTCTTTTGAAACTATCCAACCTAATAATATAAATTATCAAACCTTAAATATAAAAATATTCTAATCGAAAGAATCGGGCTACCATTACTATTGATGGCAATAGCATCTTTGAGCGTCATTTCTCTAAGCAAAGTAGGGTTGCACCAATATATGGAACTTGATCATGGAGACACATCTGGCTGGATAAATTTGTATGATCTTGATTAAGAAGCAACTGATAAAGCAATTAGCATAAAAATTCTGAATTGATGGCTTGTAAAAGAATCTAAAGATTAAAAATCGAGAAACAACTCTTTTTATAACTATGGATATAGTGATTACTACTCATTTTAGCCCCAAATTCTTTATCTTCCACTCGCTATTGAGCATCTCGAATTAGTTTGAAAAAATAGTATGTGCTAAATTTCTTTAAATGCTTTTTTCATCAGATATTAGACCGCTCATCCTACTCTAATTTGTTTTTGAACTATGATTTTTCTTTTTGATTATATTGCTTCATCCTCTTTAGAATTTTGTCATAGTTTGGAAGATTTTACTCCATAATTAATGAGAGCTCCTAATTCCAATCCTAGTTCATAAGTCTTTATTTTGCAGTTAATTAGAGCAATTCATGAAAAGGTTTGGATTTTGTTTAAGGCTTAATGGATGGATTAATATGATGAAGATTATATATATAGTAGATAGGGAAGGGCTTAAAAGGGGTTGATATAACGTGAAGTAAATATTGTTATGTAATGCAATGATTTGGGCTTTGTACAAGGTTTATTGGATGAATTAATATAGCCTCTGTTGAGTTTGGATAACGTAAATGATGAAGAAATTAATATAATTTTAAAAAAAAGTTATTGTGAAGATAAATGTTAAACGAGAAGATCATTTTATAATCCTACGTATCAACACAGAATTTCATCCCTAATATTCATGAATCGTTTTACTTATATTATATATAGATCTCAGCCCGCACATGATGGCATCGCACCTTCGCGTCGTCACCGCCTATTTTGCTTTGAATGCTTTAATTTTAATTCTTTTTATTTATAAAATATATATATATATATATATATGTATTATGGTAGAAGAATATAACTTCATTAAAACAAACAAACAGTAGATGGTTTACGTACAGCAGCAGCCTGTGAAGCAGATGCACAAAATACGGGCCGAGTTAGAGGGGAAAAGGTACAAACGATGTGAAACCTATTATGTGATACGTAAAAAACTGGTACAAGGAAGTATAAAAAGAACTTGTAACATTGTAACTGTGCAACCCGATGTTCCATGTGAGCAAAAACCAAAGTAGAAATATCCCAAAATAAAGTATACAAGCTACCGTTAGTTGAGTAGCTGCAAGAAGTATCCCAAAATGAAATATGTAAGCCATGGAGAGTTGAATTTATGCAGGTCTGTAGAAGGAGTCCCTGTACACGGATGTCACCTGTAATCTTTTGTCTGTGCAAATCTCTAGTACCCCAGGCCTGTAAGCATAAAAACTATCAAATATCATTGAGCTGTGATTATGGAATTTGAATTTGGATATATTAGTAGAGCTTAAGCAGCCCAAAAATCCATTAACAATGAAACTCTGTGCAGTACTTAGAGAAGGAATCATCTGAATATATGAAACAACGTGAGAGAAGCTAAACAAATATGCTGTAAGATCATCAAGCAAGAGCATCAAGTTATATCCAATCATGGTCATAAAGAACCTGTAGATGAAGAGATTAGCATTGTGCATGACCATAGCGAGAAGCGATGCACTTGAATCCTGGATTGGAATAGCAATATCGATTAGGGCCCGTGGTCTTACAGGAATTAGTGTGGGCTGAGAGAGAATTGGTCAGGCTCAGCCCCCCGTGGTCTTACAGGAATTAGTGTGGGCTGAGAGAGAATTGGTCAGGCTCAGCCCCGGTCAGCCTAATCAACCGGCTTAAATCATGCAGATTTTTTTATTTCTCCCCACAAAACACCTCTTCCTCTGTTTCCGATTTCTGCAGGATATTCTTGCAAGAATATTCAAACAGGCCCTCAACCATACATTAGTTAGGAAAGGAAAGAACAGAAGGAAGATCCTTCAAGTATAGTAAAATATATCAACCATATGGAAGTTTCATGAATAAAGTTTAACAAAGAGATGCGAAACATTTTTAACAGCAGATGTTGTTCCACTCTTCTCTTACAACGAGCAAGGATGAGTGAATCACAAAATGTACGTGGCCGGTCTGCCAGCATTTTGATGAAGCTTACTTGTTTCATTTTATATGGGATTTTAGAGGAATATTTTATTGTATACAAGCACAAGCAAGCATTCGTTACATACATAATCCTTCTGGAATGATATAACGGGGCACATCAATCAGATGTCCTGCCACCAAGTGTTTTAGAAATCGCTGTTATAAGAGATTTCTCTTTAGCTTTTCCATCTTCTATATGCCATTTTCTTGACATGTTCTCAGCCTGTAAATTGCATTAAAGGTTAGTTTGCTAGCTACAAATATCAAAAACCCATAAGAAAAAAAAATCAACTTTAGACTAACCGGGCAAATGTGCTGCCACAATTATCACAGGAAAGAAATTTATAAAAATGTTTAGCTAGCAGAGAAAAAATGGCAAGAGCTAAGCATCGTGACAGCAAAATGCAATGCAAGCAATTTGAAAGGGTAGCATCATAGTGTTGCAAGGAATGCACAAACCAAAAGCGAGAAAATTTGAAGAAAGAAAGATGTATTTCATTTCTCAGCAAACAATCCAGGGGAAAAATCTTTGTTTGAGAAATATGGTAATTTTACATACCCAATTTCGTAGTGGAACCATTTGTTCTCTCATGATATCAGCACCCGGTTGGATGAGGTCTCTTCCTTTAGTTCTGATGTCATCAGTCTGGGGAAACAAAAGGGTGATAAGTTCCTAGTTCTAGGGGCCTGAACTTATCAAAATTAATTCTAGATAATTCTTGTTTTCTGATAACAAAAAGACCGACAAATTTCAATGGCATCAGCATCATCAAGTTTTGCATATATTTACAAGAAATTTCATGCAGAAGTTACACCTTCCTTTTTTACACTAGGATTGTATTTCAGAAAGGATGCATCATGACTCAGGACCAACCACTGACATTGCATGGTTGGTTTGGTAGAATAAACATTGAGTTATAAAGCAAAATTTTCTAGTTGCAGAAATTGCAAAAAAATACGGACTTTATACATGCATTTACTTGTGTATATCATTGCAATCCGCTTGTGTATATAATTGCAATCCATTCTAAAAGTATAAAATGGTAGGTAATGGAGTCTTTGAAGACGTGACCGGAATAGACAAAAATAAAATCATGGAGATTTTTTTTCCCTTAACCATTTGATTGTTGTTTCCCTTGTAAGTTGCTCCACAAGCTGTGTCTAGCTTCTACAGTGGGCATGAAGACGTCAAATGTAAAGTTTGATGTAGATCAGTAGGCTCAAAATCCAAGGTAAATTTAGGATCTTCAAAATTGAATAGGAATTTGCAGCAGACGTTCAGATGTCGAATGTCAAGTTAAATATGGAATGCTTTGACCAGAGGAACAGATTAGCTAAACAAAATTCAGTATTATTGTTGTCCAGCATGGCAGCATTTGTAAACTGCTTGATTATAGAAGCATCATCAGGCATCTGTAAACAAATTTCCTTCACGAATTGCTTGATTACGTGGAAGCATCATCAGGCATTGTAGACTCTTAATATGCTTAATCATTTGTTAATAGCAAACTGCAGATGTTAAAGATTGAGGAAAAATTAGGTCTCTATTGAGATTTTCATCATTCCTTCCATGATATGTGCATCTTATTATACTGCGCGAGAAAATATGATTGGCAAATGGGGATATTATTGCTACAAATTTGTTAATGCTACTGATGCCACACAAGATAAAGGTTTAGCAGCAAGTAGCAGGTAGAATTTACACAAGAATCAGAAAGATTGAGATCGAGTATGTATGTACAAGATATCAAATGCAACTACCATTTTCAAAAAAAAATATCTAAAAGGTTTAGAAATTAGAGAGGCAAGAGGACATTTACTGATTTATTCAGTGGAAGCTAAAGATTCTTCCTGAAGTATGGTAACATCCATCCAGGAAGCAGTGTAGTGTCAAGACAAACAAGAGGCAATTGAATATGATCCATGGCATGATTGTCCATGAGCAGGATTTGTACAGGAGTTATGCAAACCAAGAACTGTTGATGTGAAAAGGAATTTATAGACAATACTTCTGCCTCAAAGAGAAGATATGTACTTTCCTTCAAGCTATATTCTTTGCCACACTTGCTGAAGTTGGACATGACCAAATTATATATTACACTGTTGTTGGTGAAATATTTATTTTATCTTGAAGTTTGTGGCACTGAAGATTGCTTTAAGTTTCAAGAGCTCCATTGAAGCATTTCTACTTTCTGACAAATTATATCCAAATCATTGATCATAAGCAGAGAACTGCATTTTTCTATTTTCTGGACCAACAAACATGGAATGATGCATTAACATGCATGTGTAGCTCCAAGAAAGATAAGTATCAGAACAAAATGTCTATTTCTATTTAGTGATAGAAACCCTCATAAGATAAACAATTTGGAGTCAACAGAAATTGTTATTGACTTACGCTATGCAGCTGTAGCTTATGAGCTGTGAGTAGAAACACAACTGTTGCACCTCCAAAGACCATCATTGTAGCAACAGCAAATGCCTTCCCAACTACATGAACAGACAGAGGATTACTATGAGTCTCCCATGGAACCATACATTAAACAAAAATATCCACGACAACTTGGAGTTGAATGCCAATTTAGAAGTGCTGAGCTTATTTACATATGCTCTACCGGTGACCTTAGTGACAAAACTGATGCCTGCATGAAAAATTCTCAACCATTCTGCATCCTTTTATGAAAATTATTCACCAAATTTGGAGACATTTGCAAAAAGAAACCATGACCTCTTTTTGCTGAAAATTCCGGAAGGCTCTAAGTAATTAACATTGTTTTTAAATTGTCTCTGCTCATTTAGTTTTGGCAACATTTACCTAAGATTCTTATTTGATGAACTATGAACTTTTCCTTTATGAATTAAGCAAAATGTGCAGTCAAAATGCTCAATATTGTATGAAATCTCAACATTAGAACTAGTTCATGAATGTCGTTAAAGTCAGGATTTATGATGAATCAAACCATAAATTACATTTCTTTTGATGCATATATCGAGACTCTCGATATCGATTCTTCGGTGGCTCAAGGGGCATAATCATCATGTGGGTTGCTTAACATTAGAGAATGGAGATCCTTGCCTGACATCATTTTTTTCCTATCGAGTTATTATTTTCTGTCTACCCTCTTTCTTCTCTTTTTTCCATTTTCATCTAATCTACACCCTATCATTGAAATATTCAACACAATTAAATTCATCCACTGATGACAGTAAATCAATCTAACATACTCATGACTAATGGAGGCAGAAAGTGCTCTTTTTGAGTTGGTAATTTCTATCCATGGCAATCATCACCTCAATGCCATTCATACCTAAGATGAGCTACTCATGTGGTTTCTAAGTAGCGCACACGTTATAGAACATCATATTTTCCAAATCGAGATAATCATATTTGTAGCCACAAAGTGGACCAAGTCTGTTAGGTTTCATAGATGGGAGAGATGTTTTTGATGCTCATATGTCTTAGTCATCTAAGATTTTGACTTTTGGCATAAGATTTTAACATCCAATAATAAATGTTTAGGATTTTCTATGAAGAAATTCTTCACACCTATCCTTGCACTCAAAATCTATCTATTTTTTTGCCTTATGCAAGGGCTTATTATCCGCATGTTGGACTTGAGTAATGGGATTAAAAATTCTACCTCTGTTAAACCATGCAGATCCCAAGTATTTTTTAATCCTTAACTGTTTTAGTGTATATGAGCGTTGGTGCAATTGGACTATTCAAGTAATTTACTAGAATTAATTCTCATCATCATTTCTGGTTCTAAAAGTCTCATAAAAAGTACTACGAACTCACTAACTCCAATTTTCCGATTTGTATCAATGTACTCAAAGTTTAAACCTACATAGATCCTAATAACTTGGAAATTCGTGAAATTTTAGATATAAAAAAAAAAAAACGAAACAGAACTAACTTACTTTGCGAATACCCTGCTACCACAGCCTTCAACTTCTCAGAGTCCATAGGTGGGTACCTATCATGCCGTAGCTCATTTGCTGTAGATGCTGAAAATTTGGGGTGCTCATTGGGCAGCTGCCATCTGAGTATACAGTCATTAACAAACAAATGACTCAAGGCCTGGTTTCTCTTAACTATCATGTCTCCTGAACAGTAAATTAATTTAAGCAACCGAGCAGATTTTTTTAAAAAATCATATATGTCTCTTAATGTAAGGCAACAACGGTCAAAACATCGATAAAAATGTTGGTGGTTCTTGTACGTTAATTCAGGTCATGAAATTCAGCATCGGAGCCAGTCCCGGATTCCAATTTCATCGAGCAATGTAATGAAAACCAACCACCAATTGAAATGTTAGAAATCTAGAGATAAATATATCATCCAGAAAGGATGGGCTGGTGTCTATTGATTCCACGACTATCCTGTTTCCAGTGAAAGCGGAGAATTAGGAAAACAACAAGAGAAGAAAAAAAGGGGTAAATAAGGTAAACGAATTCCTGAGATGAATGCCGAGAATCTGTGCTATCTAGTAAGGAAAGCTTTATATCATCATCAAACATAGATAAGCCTAAAACTTGACATAGGCTAATTAGCCTAAAAAAATTTCATAATCGACAACAAGAAAATCCAGAAATAAGATAGGAGACCGAGACCTTTTTGGGCCGAAGGTGGCCTGAGGGAGAGAAACGTAAGCGCGGAGAGGGTTGAGAGAATCCGGGGAAGCGGCGGAAGGAGAACGAGAAGAGGAGTGCTTCAGGAGCCATTTGGAGGCGGTGGAGAGGGATGGGTCGGCCTCGACCGCCGCCCCCTTGAGGGGGATGGAGTGGCGGAGGATCTCCGGGAGGATATCGGCCGCCTCCTCGTTCTTGGGTGCGGCGGCCGCGGCGGAGGACGAGGAAGGCGTGGGCGGGGCGTGCTTCTGGGCGAGCCGTCCGACGGCGTGCTTGGATTCTTGAAGGAAATAAGCGCCCTCGGTTGCCGCCAATCTCCCGGCCAAGAAGCTCATCGCGCTTGTTACCCCTCTTCCCTGTCCCCGGCTTGGTTCTCGAAACGGCTCGAAAACCTCGCGCTCTATAAAGCCACGCGGTCCAAGCGCCCTGGGTTCGATTCAAAATAAAATAATAACATAAATGTCTTGCGGAGCAAGGTTTTAACGGTGCACGGAGGTCTCTTCACCCTTGTCGCTGAGGCTTCTCGAGGAACACACTTCCACCATCGGTTCTCTGAATGAGATGGTATGGTATGTGTTTTAGAAAAATAGCACTCTAGCCAAATATACGGGACCAATGACTAGTTGTATTCCGTAACCAAACGAAAGGCTGAGGCCGCGTTTCAAACGAAATCTGGGCATCAATCTGGAAAGACTGAGAGAGATGGTTAGATTAAGGCACGAGTTCAACTGAATGCCCACCCATCACCATTTGCATTACTAGTTTACTTGACATTGTCAGTGATGAGTGGAAAACAGTGAAGAATTCCTTACACATATGGTAGCCTAAAATGCCCGGATGGATAAGTCCAAGGCCAGCTTCATGCGTGTAATTTTACTTTATTAGTAAAAAGTGGCACCAGTAATTGAAATTATGACGAGGGACAATTAAAATCCCTTTTTTTTTTTTTTTTTGTGTGTGTGTATGATTTTATCCATTTCTTTTAAGGTAAAAGTTGGAATAGTCGATCGATTTCATTAAAGCTATAAAATTAACAAGGATGGATACAATATGTAGATCACGTCTGGAGCCTCCACAAGGTGGCTTTGGACTATTCATACATTCGTTGTAGATAAATTCCAGGCTTTCACCATAATTATATAGATGTCCTCAGCAAAGTTACATAATTTTTGAAAAAAAAAAAAAAAAGGAAAGAAAAGAAAAGAAATATCTACTTGCATCATTGCTACCTTTCCCTAGTTATAGTAAATGCTGCAACGATATATAGCATCACACTCTTTCCTTTTTTAAAAAGGCATCGATGTTTGCATGTAATTGGTGCATGATGATAAACAAATCTTACCGGAAATACATATATTATTTTGTATGATTTTTTTTTCTGATTTTTATTTATTTCATAGAGTAAGGCCAAAAATTCATACATAACTCACTACTTTAAAGAAAGCAAATAATCTGTTGGAGGTTAATATTCCAGAATAAAAGATAATTAATACATGACCTTGCATAAAAAAAAATATGCCGATTATGATCACGTGATTACGTGTGATTATGAATAGGAAAGCCATGGAATCACAACCACCCATCCATCGTCTCTTCATTGATAGGTCTATTCATAACTTCATCGACAGGTAATTTCTGATAGTATCTAGAAAATGAGGGTGTGCTTGGTTCACCATAAAAATTGAAATAGATTGAAATAAAATTTGAAGCGACCATATCTCTCAATATATATACATATTTGGTTCATAACCATCGGAGTTGGAATAAAATTTAAATATCAAGAAAGAATATGATTTGAATGCTAGAGGATTGGGACATTCACGTTTCCTTTAAAATCAAAATGAAAATAAAATTTTCTCCAATAAAATAATTGGAATGGAAGTCACTCATACCTATTCTCATTTAGAAGTTCAATTCTCCTCAACTGAACATGTTTCATATTATATTTAAGTGTAGGAGCGTGTACTTGTCATTCCCTCTTTAATTAGTCCATCATCTCCCTTCTGCTCCCCTCCACCACCTCCACCATCTGATGCAAAGGCCCTCCTAATGCCCACTGCATCGACTGTTTTGCTTTTCTTTATATCACTACAACTAAACAAGGTTTTAGTGACATATTTTTTCGTCATTGAAACCTAAAAATCCATCATAAATAGTTTTTGTGACAAAAAAATTCATTACTAAAATTCTAGTCACAAAAAAAAATTATGATGAAAATTTCCATCATAAATTTTTGTGACGAAAATTTTCGTCATATATTCTATCATAAATACTAAATAATATTCAAAATTAAATTCATCACAAATAGTGATAGATTTATGATGCATTTGTGATGAAAATTAGTAACAGAGTTGTGATGGATTTATGATGAAAATTTATAATTGATTAGTGATGAAAATTGGTGATGAATTTGTGATAGATTATTCATCACAATATTTTGTCATTGATCCATCACAAATTCATCATGATATTCAGAACAAATCCATTACAAATCCATCATAAATCTATCATAATATTCAAAATACATCTGTCATCAAACTATCACAAAATTTCAGATCAAATTCCATCATAAATCCATCATTGATTCACCATTAAATTTATTTTCTTCTAAAAATAACCCTAAAATATCCAATAAAACACTCAAATATTCATATACAACTAATTCATTTCTTAATTATTAATTCATTCATTATAAATATAACACTAATTTATAATAAATATAACACTAATATTAATGCATAATAAATTTGTTCATCCATAACATCATATTTCTAAAAAAACTATAACATTAAGATAAAAATTATCTTATTATAGTAAAATATTATATTAAGTTTTTTAAAATATATCATAATAAAATAGTTTAGCATCCAAAATAAGTGATCACACATCTGAATAATTATGATAAGATCAAGAGGCACGTGATTGTTTGAGTTTCGACTAAAGAAACCAGTGCAGGATTAACAGTGCTACTTTCGAAAACTTTTTTAAAAATAACTAAATTACAGCAAAAAATTAATTAATTTAATTAATTAATTATTGATCATATCAGAAAATAAATTCTACACTAAAGATCTAAACATGACATAAATGCATACATATCATATCTGAAAAATAAAATAGTGTAGTAAGCTATTTACTTCATTTAAGTATTCTAAACACTATATCTTGCGTGGGTAGTCGATCACCACGATCTGATCATCATCGAGGAGGTGCGCTAGTTACAACGTAGCCACATAAATATTTGGCCTCTATGGATCATCCACATGAGGCTCCTGATCCTAATTGGCTCCTCGCGAGTGCTAGCTCGACACTGAAATCTTTCAAGAGCTATTTCGATCGAACGACTTCAATCTTCATCTACAGGCTTCATAGACACTCTGGATTGCTGGTAAACATAGTAGAGAGGCAGAGGAGGTTCTCTTTGAAGTTTCTCGGGCTTACAACTCTCGTAGCTCATGCAATTGCTTCTCGAATCCCAGGTTCTAAAACCCTAGGTAGCACTCAGAAAAAGAACTTGCACCCAACTCTCTTTATTTTTTCTTTCTCTCAATTTTTTAAAATATTTTTTTCATGCACACAGAGGCTCATATAAGTCCTCTCCTTTTTTTTTTTGGATCTATGTCACACGTCCAAAAATCTCTTCCTTTTATTTTTTGCCAAAATAATGGAGAGTACGCGTGAGAGGATTAGAATGGATTGGTTGTCAATTTGAATTCAAACTTGTTTTGAATTCAAATGCCAACCAATTTGTTTCAAACAAAAAAATGACGAAAGAAGGGAAGGCGTGGAATATTTTGTAAGTGGAGAATGAAGCATGAGAACCTTTTCTCGTGAAGAAAAGCAGATGCACAAAATTGAGGTGGCGCATGGGTGGTTAGCCTTTAAAATTCAAACTCCTTTAAATTTTTGAATGAAACCAATCATCCCAATCCATTTGGAATGTGGGAGACCTAGGCAAGAGACCTCTAATCAGCGAGGAAAACTTTACGAGAGAAGAAAATTGAATTCAAAGAGGCGTGGGGCAAATATGGTGCATGAGAAGAGAAGACTAGTTAAACTAGTGTTTGAATTTAAGCTTCAACCAATTGAACCAACCCAATCAAAATTGGTTAGGCCTAATTAGATCAAATTAAATCCAACATAATTAGGCTTAATTAGACTTAATTAAATCTCAATAAAATCAAGAATTGATCAAGCCCAATCTTTGATCAAATCAGAATTCGAACCTCCTCGGCGATTAGGTCAAACCGTGATCTAATTGGGTCAAACCCAATTAAATCCAATTTAATTGGACTTGATCCAAAAATAATTACTCAAGCAAATTGAGTTAATTAATGATCAAATCACTAATAAAATCTCTCATAAATCCAGAGTTCAAATCTGGTGGGTGTCCGGACAACAGAGTCCTATCAAAATAAAACTCTTGATCGAAAAGTCTCAAACTAATGGAACTCTTGATTCTGATGTCCGAAATAAATGAAACTCATGATTGTAGAGTCCCAACTCTCAATCATAGAGTTTCAGATATGTAGGACTTAGAGTTCTAGAGCCGTAAAACTCTTGATCGAAGAGTTTCAGTCCAGTGGGACTCTTGATCATAGAGTCCCAATCGAGTGGGATTCTTCACCAACCATCAGATCATGTAGGAATATCTAGTATGTGTGGCTCCATAGATCCGAACTTAAGTTGGTAGCATAGAAATTAATTTTTATATCAATCGAAGTGACTATCTAACAATAGAATCCGACATCCGAATAGGTCAAATAGTCGCAATCGCAATATTCAGAATCTACGCGAATATCGTTACCATATAATTCATCCCTATGATCTCTATGTAATAGATGATTCAGGGTTTGACTGTCAAACCTAAAAAATATAATTATGTCGTGTCTCAAAGCAATTAGTCCCATGACTCCTCACTAAGACTATTTTGACCAAGACTTTGCTAAATTGAAATATAATTGAACACAGCTTCTGAAATCAGAAGTGATCAATTTCATCTTGATACACGCATTGACTCCTTAAGTACTTGACGGTGCTCAGAAATCTTCCATCACTGAATCAAAAATTCAGGTAGTCCGGCACCAAAGCATAATGAGTTGCTTGGAAGTCATCATGGTGATCTCAGATCGGAGGGATAGTTATACCCATATTCCATCAGAATAAATTTTGATAGTAGAAAAGCTCCGAAGTTGGTCATGTTCAGTGTAGATGTATCCATTTATCTCACTTGCATGCCATACCAGTGTCTCAATACTTCTTAGTTATGAGGTACAACCAACCTATAAGGCACACAATGACCTATACATGATAAACGTTGTTGTCTTAAGTAACAACGTATCTTTTGGCCATGTATAATTTAAGAACTAAATGATAAATTCTTCTTTATCGAATCTAAATAGTCCTAAGAACTTCATCACAACATAGGAGTTTATTAGAAGACAACAGAATTTATGATGAAAAATATCAAAATAATTTTTATTAATTAATAATTCATATACAAGTATAACAAGTAGCACAACCATCAACAGATTGATGATTGGATTTGGGACATATTTCCAATAATCTTCTACTTGGACTAAAGCCAATTGGTACAGTATCTAATACCTATCTTCGATTTAAAATCGTTGAACTCCTTCACCGCAATAGCTTTAGTGAATGGGTCGGCCAGGTTTTTTTTTCGTCGATCTTCTGAAAGTCGACATCACCTCGATCCATAATTTTTCGAACAAGATGGAAGCGGCGTAGAATATGCTTCATCCGCTGGTGTGCCTTAGGTTTCTTTGCCTGAGCAATGGCTCCAGAGCTGTCACAATAGAGCAGAACTGAATCATCAAGGGAGGATGTTACTCCGAGCTCGGTGATAAATTTTTTTAGCCACACCGCTTCTTTGATAGCATCTGATGTAGCGATATACTTTGCCTCGCAAACTAAATTGGCCATAGTATGCTGCTTGAAACTTTTTCAACAGACAGTCCTACCATTAAGGATGAATATATATCCTGACATACTCTTTCTATCATCATGATCAGACTGAAAATTGGAGTCTGTGAACCCCATAAGTTTCAAGTTCGATTCGCCATATATAAGCCACTGATTCTTAATATTTCTCAAATATTTCATGATGGTTTTAACAATCTTTTAGTGGTTCTCTTCTAGACCAGATTGGTATCTACTCACTATCCCTAGTGAGTATGCCACATCTGATCGCGTATATATCATAGAGTATATTATAAAACCTATTATCGAAGCATATGATATTCTACTTATACGCTCTCTTTTTAGACGTGTTGTCAGATAATCCCTCTTTAAGAAAAAAATTTTCATGGCCTATGGGTAGATAGCCTTTCTTGAAATTTTTCATGCTGAACCATTTCAACACAGTGTCAATGTACGTAGACTGGGATAATCTAAGCAATCTTTTAGATCTTCATCCCTAGGATGTAGTAAGCTTCTTTCAAATTTTTTATGAAGAACTGTGATGACAATCAAATTTTTATTCCTTATAATGCATGAACATCATTTTCGATTAAGAGAATATCATCCATATACAATATTAAAAATACTATTGCTGGACTGTTAGCCCACTTGTATATACAGGGCTCCTCTTCGTTCTTAATGAAGCCATACATTTTGATTATTCTATCAAATCATATGTTCTAACTCCGAGATGCCTGCTTCAGTCTATAAATGGACCTTTGAAGCCTACACAGCTTAGACTCATCTATGGATGTAAATCCTTTAGGCTGTATCATATACACCTCTTCATCCAGCTCTCCATTTAGGAAGACCATTTTCACATCCATCTGTCAGATTTTATAATCCAGATGGACAGCGATGGCAAGCATAATCCGAATGGATGTGAGCATTGCCACAGGAGAAGACATCTCGTTATAGTCAATACCATAATGTTGACGATACCCCTTGATAATCAGATAGGTTTTATAGGTCTCCATCTTTTCATCTGCGCTCTTTTTTCTTTTGAAGACCTACTTACATCCTATGGATTTCACCCCTTCAGATGGATCAACTAATGTCCATACTTCGTTGACCTTCATGAATTTCATGGTCTCAAGTCATTTCTCAGAGTCGGATCTCTGCATTGCATCCATATAGCTGATTGAGTCCTGATCATTTTCATCGAGTTCGATAGGATCCCCATCTCGGACCAAAAAATCATAGTGTCTATCTGGTTGATGTGGTACTCTATCAGATCGTCTTAAGGATGCATTTACAATGGATCTTGGGTCTGATCTAATCAGATGCAGCTCGGGTTCAACAACTTGTGTCTGTTCTTTCATCTACCGTTCTTCATCAAGTTCGACTTTAGAGGCATTAGTTTCTTCACTAAAAAATTTCTTTTCTAAAAAAGACTGTTTTAAGGCTGACAAATACTTTTTGCTCATTAATAAGGTAGTAGTATCCTTTAATTTTTTTTGGATAACATATAAAACTATACTTATCATACCTAGGTTCAAGCTTATCTGTCATTAAACGTTTGATATAAGTCGGACATCCCCAAATTCTAAGATGTGAGAGCACTGGCTTACACCCTATCCATATCTCATATAGTATTTTATTAATAGATTTACTCAAAATTCTATTTAGAATGTAACAAGCTGACTTGAGTGCATATCTCCATAGAAAGATCGGTAGACCAACAAACCCCATCATGGATCGAACCATGTCCAATAGGATCCGATTTTTCCTCTCAAACACACCATTATGTTGTGATGTTCTAGGAGAGGTCCATTGGAAGAGAATCTCATTCTTTCCAAGATATGTCATAAATTCATTGGAAAGATACTCACCTTCTTAATCAGATCGAAGAGTTTTAATACTCTTTTCAGTTTATTTTTCTACCTCATTTCGAAATAGTTTGAACACTTCAAACGACTTCGACTTATGTTTCATTAAGTAGACATACCCATACCTCAATAGATTGTCTGTGAAGATTATGAAGTAGAAGTATCCACCTCTGGCACTTGAGCTCATGGGTCTACATACATCCGAATGTGCTAGACTCAGGAGTTCAGTGGCTCATTCATCTTTTTCAGTAAAAGATGATCTGATCATCTTATCAAAAAGACAAGACTCATAAGTTGGAAGTGATTCACAATCACTAACCTCAAGAATTTCTTCTTGAACTAACCTATTAATTCTGTTCTTATTAATATGACCTAGCCTACAGTACCAAAGGTAGACATCAGATACATCACTAATTCTAAGGCATTTACTGGAGGATTGAACCATGTTAACAGACATAAAAAGTAAATAAATTTTATTATTCAATTATCCAATAAAAATTATAACATCATTCAAAATAACATTACAAATTTTTTTTTATTGATATTTCAAAACCATTCATGGCCAAAAGGCCTATAGAAATGACATTTAATAAGAAGGTTAGACAAAAATGACATTCATTAAGAATAACTTTATTTGAATTGAATACAAGGTTCTTGATTTTTAAAGCTAGAATTGAAACTTGTCTTCCATCTCCAATGTTCAGGAATCTCTCATCTTGATCAAATCTTCTACTGACCTGCAAGCCTTGCATAGAATTATAAATATGATAAGGGCTTCCAGTATCTAATACCCAGATAGTAGAATCAAATAAGAAAAAAATGCAAGATGTTATCATATAATTATCTTACCTTGCAACCATTTGCTTCCTCCTCGGTCTGTTCGGATCTAAGGAGGCAATGTATAGAGGATAGTTCATCTTCAAGTACCGCTGCTTCTTACAAAAGAAGCACTCCGCTTGGCTCTGGTCGGACTTACGTTTTTTGGTCTGATCCTCCGGCATATGGCTGCACCTTTTTATTCTTCTTCTTCTTGTTCTTCTTTTCTTTCTTAAATGATCGACGATCAGAAGAAGACCCTCCCACTATATTCACCATCTTCTTGTGGAGTTGGTGATCCTTTTCAAAGTTCTGCAGCAATCTCAATAAGCCATGGTAGTTGACTGCAGGCTTTGTCATTCTTAAATGAGTTAGGAATGAGAGGAAAGACTTGGGCAAGGAATTAAGGATCGCATTCTTACCGAGCTACTCATGAAGGAGAAAGTCCAGCTTGCTAAGGCGCTCAATCATCTCGATCATGTATAATACATGATTGGTAACTGAGGTTCCATTCCTCATCCGAGCATTGAAAATAACACAACTTATTTTGTGCCTTTCAACATCATCAGACGTGCCAAAGGAGTCGTTCAATATTTGAAGTATCTCCTATGGCTGGGCAATTTTGAACCTACGATTGAACTCGTCGTTCATTACCACCAGCATTATACACCGAACGATGGTATGATCATTGAGCCACTTCTGATAAGTATCTCGGACCGCTCTTCTAGCATTCGGAGCTGGCTCCTTAGGTACTGAATTCGTTACGATATAAAGGATCCGCTCATGCTCTAGGATAATTTTCAACTTACGATACCAGCTATTGTAGTTGGATCCCATTAATTTATCATCGTCTAACAATGACTGGAGCGACAGATTAGTGGCCATTTCTACATAATAAGGAAAATCAAATCTAATTAGTATATAAATCAATTATTCTAAAGATTTGAACTTTAGTCTAAAAGTTTTTTCACTATTTTATACGAATTGATAGCCTCTACCTCTAATTCAAGGAATTACTTTAATTTCTTGGTGGGTACTAGAATCCACATAGACTATACATGAGTCCAACTTTGGTTGGTCAACCCATGTACATCTATGAGTAGGTTCAAAACCAATTATTTTTCTAAATAATTTTTAGTAATATCAATTTTGCCTCGGAGACCTAATCAGTAGGCTTGGTTTCTACTAAAAAAGTTCGATTAGGTCCAACCATTAACAAGACTATATTTGGTCTTATCTAACCAATAAATGATCAGGCCTGACTTTGGTCGGCCAACCTAACCACCATCAGAAAGATTTAACCAAATCATCATTTTATGAATGATAATTTTATTAATCAATAAGCACCAAGCCTTTGGGCCTCCAGTGATTATCAAATTAATGAATCCATTATCACTCAACTTAATGGAAGGCAATAATTTAGTTATCTATATAACTATTTTATTTTTAAGAACATAATAATTTTAGAGGATTTAATTAATATATTTAAGAAAAAAGAGAAATACAATAAGTCAATTTCGATCCTTCCACTGACTTCACCAAGTCAGATAAAAAAGATCTAATCTAAGCTGCCATTATGAGGACCTAAATCAGTCAAACTGATTTACCTAATTAATATGGATGAGCTCGAATCATCAAGTGATCCAATCAAAATCTAACTCACCCGGATGGCCAGGTAAGTGAGATCAGTGAAAGGGATATACCATTAACTCATCAAAAATCGAATCAGTACGAGTAGCTCCCAATTAAAAATCACTGGTCAAACTACCAGACTTATCTTAAACACCATCCGATTCATTAGTTTTAATTTGATCAACCTAGTAATTTTGGATTCGACCGCATAGCCATGAATCAAGTCCATTTGGTCCTTGTTAAAAGCATGAACTTGATCAACTATAACTATTATAATTATGTCTATAGAGTTCTTGACCTAATCTAAATTAATATTTAATTAGATTTGATTAATTACTCTAATTTAGTCTATTTTTTAACTAACTTTAGGTCTAACCCAATTTATGGATCTAATTCAACAAACCTAATAATCCATATTTTATGATTAATGACTTAGAGTCTTAATTCATAATTCTAGACATCAAATCATTATACTTAATTTTTAATTAAGTTTGTGGGCTGAGGATTAGGGTTTGGCATTTCAAAAATATTTTTTAAATTTTGAAAGATTCTTTATAACTTAGTATTATTCACCAATTGAGTCGACTCACTTTAAAATTGAATCGACTCAATTCATAAACAATACTAGTTGTAGGGTTTAATCTGAAGCTATGTACATTACATAATACTAAATCATGAATTAAATTTTAGATCTTATATAAACATGCATTCATGATCAAAAATTAGATTAAAACCTAATTTAATCAGATCATAAAAATATTAGATTAAATCTAAGATTTTATGATTAACGATTTAGATCAGCAATATACCAGGATAACCTTTTCACTGTAGAGGATAAACCCTACAGTAGGACAATTTGCAGTCCATGCGATCTTGATTTTAATATTTTAGATCTAATTATTTAAAATATTAGATTAATATTTAGATTGAATCTAAATTATCAATCTAAAATATGTAAGTATATCATATTTAGCGAATCTTGCTTTGATACCAGTGCAGGGTTAACAATGCTACTTTCAAAATTTTTTTCAAAAATAGCAAAGTTACAGCAAAAAATTAATTAATTTAATTAATTAATTATTGATCATATCATAAAATAAACCCTACACTAAGGATCTAAATATGACATAAATGCATACATATTAGATCTGAAAAATAAAATAGTGCAGTAAGCTATTTACTACATCTAAGTATTTTGAACACTATACCTTACGCGGATAGTCGATTATCGTGATTTGATTGTTGTTGAGGAGGTTTGCTAGTCGTGATGTAGCCACATAAATATCTGGCCTCCATGGATCATCCACACGAGGCTCATGATCTTGATCGGCTCCTCATGAGTGCTAGCTTGACACTGGAGTCTTTCAAGGGCTATTTTGATCGAATGACTTTGATCTTCATCTATAGGCTTCACGAACACTCCAGATTGCTGGTAGATATAGTAGAGAGGCAGAGGAGATTCTCTCTAAAATTTCGTGGGCTTATGACTCTCGTAGCTCATGCAATTGCTTTTCGAATCCTAGGTTCTAAAACCCTAGGTAGCACTCAGAAAAAGAACTTACGCCCAACTCTCTCTATTTTTTCTTTCTCTTGATTCTTTTAAATATTTTTCTCATGCACACATGGGCTGATGGAAGTCCTCTCCTTTTTTTTTTAGATCTATGTTGCACGTCCAAAAATCTCTTCCTTTTATTTTTTGCCAAAACAATGGAGAGTATGCGTGAGAGGATTAGAATGGGTTGGTTGTCAATTTGAATTCAAACTTGTTTTGAATTCAAATGCCAACCAATTTGTTTCAAACAAAAAAATGGTGAAAGAAGGGAAGGCGTGGAATATTTTGTGCATGGAGAATGAAGCACGAGAACCTTTTCTCATAAAGAAAAGTGGGCGAACAAAAGTGAAGTGGCGCATGGGTGGTTAGCCTTTAAAATTCAAACTTCTTTGAATTTTTGAATGAAACCAACCATCCTGTTGGGGATAAATCCCGCTCCTGCCGAAGCCCGGCCCGACGCTCAGCCCAATGTAACTAGTAGCCGCTGAAGAGCTTTAGCGCCAGGCGTCAGGCCGAGCCCCTACCACGGCCGAACTACCTAGAGGCCGAACTCCCCTACACCAAGGTCCGGGCCGAACTGCCTAGAGGCCGAACTCCCCTGCACCAAGGTCCGGGCCGAACTGCCTAGAGGCCGAACTTCCCTGCGCCAAGGTCCGGGCCGAACTACCTAGCTGCCGAACTCCCCAGCGCCAGGCTCCGGGCCGAACTCCCTCCGCCCGCTGAACTTCCTGACGGCCGAGCTCCTTGGACTCCAAGCGGCAGGACTTCTTCGGGAGATGGACTCCTCCCAGATGCCCGTTCGGCCACCCGAACTCCTCTCGGGTTTTCCTTTCGGACCGACTCCATGCGGCCGAACTCCTTCGGACTTCCCACGGCCGAACCCCTTCGGACCGACTCCAAGCGGTCGAGCTTCAATGAAGTCCTCTCAGCGGCCGAACTCCTCAGCGGACGGGCTTTAGTGGAATCCCCAAGCGGTCGTCACTCAGGAGCCCGAACTCCTCAGCAATCGTCACTGGGCCGAACTCCTCAGCGGTCGCCCTCATCAAACTTCGGCCGACCGAGCTTCTACCGAACTCTCAAGTGTCCAAGCCTCAGCCGAAGTCCAACAGCCGGCCAAACCCCAAATGGCCGAGCTTCGGATTCTCAGCAGCCGAACTCTTCTGCGGACGAGCCTTAGCTGCATACCTCTAGCCAGACGCCTATGGGAGCCGAACTCCCTCCTATCTTCCTCTTCAGGAGCCCGAACTCCTCCGAAATGGGCACACGACGAAGGCCTTCGACCCTTCATTCGGCAAGCTCTGCAACCGCCGCAGGCGATAGCGACCCACTGTCAGGCGGCGATGGCTGTCACCCTCAATCCGCCGACCCAGGCGGCGATGGCTGTCACCCTCAATCCGCCGCACACGGCACCAGTGAGACTGACTCCGCCGAACCTCGAGCGGCCCGCCAGCACGCGGCTGCAGTTGTCACCATCAAGCTCCACTATATAAAGGACCCTCCCGACACGCTAAGGCTAAGCTCTCTGAACTCTCGACTCTCTAAGCTCTCCTCCACATCTCTAAGCTCCGGAACTCATTCCGAGCACTCCATTACTGTTGGCCGGAAACTAACTTGACCGTCGGAGGGTCCTGCCGGAGCCACCACCCCACCGGTTCCGGACGGGACTTCGTTTTGCAGGTCCCCGGCGGCGCCCAGCGGCCTCGATTGCGGCGACCTCCGGCGGCGACGGATTTCTGCACCAACAGATTGGCGCTAGAAGGAAGGGCCTGAACCTTCGAGGTTCCCTTGTTCTTAAAGGAGTGCTCGGCGACGATTTCCTTCCCCTGCTCCGGATCTCTCTTCTCCCTCTTCAGGATTCCTTTTCTGGAAAGAAAAATGCCCCCCAGAAGAGCCTCGACCCGGAGGTCGGCAGCCTCCGCGGCCCGATCCCGTTCGGGTCCGTCCGCTCCCACTCCGGCCCCGGCAACACGGGTTCCCGCTCCCGTACGTCGCGGTAGATGCGGAGCAGTTCGACCTACTTGTCCGACAGGTCCGTGGCCTCACGGAGGCATTGCAGGCTATACAGCAGCCCTCGGTGGCGACTCCACCGGAGAACCCACCATTGGGACGTCGGGAATCGGCCCCAAGGAAGTGTACCAAGGCCAGCGTACCGGTCGCCCCAGAGAAGGGGAAACCGAGGGCCAGGGATCCGTGTTCGGACTATTGTTATCTTCTGGGGGAGACCTTTCCCACTCGTAGTCAGAAGCATCCGAAGATCAGCAGCCAAGACGACGCCCTCGATTGCAGGCTACGGGAGATGGACCGGCGTATTGAAGAGCTCGGCCGCGTCACCTCGGCTCATCATGACGGCGTCCGTGCCGAACCTCCCTTCTCTCCCCAAATTATGCAAGAACCTGTTCCACCGACCTTCGAGCTCCCTCAACTGGAAAGCTACGATGGAACTTCTGATCCGGTTGATCACCTGGGGGCCTTCCGGGCCATGATGCTGCTTCACGGCGCTTCAGATGCCATGCTGTGCCGAGCCTTCCCATCTACCTTAAAGGGAGCAGCGAGGAACTGGTACTCGGCGTTGAAGCCCAACACGATCTTCTCTTTCGACCAGATGAGCAGTCGGTTCGCGGCCCACTTCATCAGCAGCCGACGACCGAGCCGAGGTTCAGATTCCCTGATGAGCGTCAAGCAGAAGCAAGGGGAATCCATCCGGACTTACGTCACTCGGTTCAACGCCGCGGCATTGGAAGTCCGGGACCTGGACCAGTCTGTCGCGATGGCCGCACTTAAGGGCGGCCTTCAGAAAAATAACTTGCTGTTCTCTCTGGAAAAAAGGTATCCCAGGGACTTCGCCGACCTGCTGGCTCGAGCCGAGAGATATGCCCGTGCGGAAGAAGCCTTCAAATTGAAAGATGAGGAGCTCGTCAGAAAGGACCGGCTGGCGGACGAGGAAGAGCTGGGTGAAGCTCGGCTGCACTCGCAGACCCCCTACGAAAGCAGGCGGGCCCGAACTCCTCGAACTCGCCCTGATAAAGAGGCGCGAAGAAGTCCTCCTCCCGGAAGGTTCCGCCGCTATGCCCCCCTCAACGCTCCTCGAACCCAGATTCTCACCGAAGTAAAACACCAGCTGCCAAGACCGGAAGGATTACGATCTCCCCCAAACAAGCGCGATCGAAATAAGTACTGCCTCTACCATCACGACCACGGCCACGACACGGAGGGATGCATCCAGCTCCGAGATGAAATTGAGGAGCTCGTCAGAATGGGTCGGCTGGGTAAATTCCTCCGGTACCGGCCTGAAGCAGAAAAAGATCGGCTAAGGGCGCTGCCGTAGCCAGAGACTGCAAGAAGGTCGGCCACCTTACGGCGTCGTTCACATTGCCCCTGGGAAGATCTCGGTGCATCAGCGATTCGTCGTCTCCCAGCAACAAGAGCTTGCACCAAATTGAGGAGGCCAGCATGAGGAGGTCGTCCACCCCGGAACTTATTGCCGAAGAAATGCGGAGGAACAACGTTATCACGATCTTGAAATACAGAATTTGGGGGATGCGCTACTAGTAACTTCCTTTCAATAAAATTTCTTTCTTTCGATAATATTATTCCTGGATGCGAAAACCATGTAGTGACAGGGAAAAAGCGGCCAACCTCGGTTAGGAACAGGAGGAGAACCTCGTCCTAACACGAGCACCAACCTCGACCGCAGGAGACAAGATCTCCCCCGAGGGAAGCTCGGCTGCAGGAGATAAGATCTCCCCCGAGCGCGCACTTCACTTCGGCTGCAGGAGATAAGATCTCCCCCGAGGGAAGCTCGGCCGTAGGAGATAAGATCTCCCCCGAGCGCGCACTTCAACCTCGGCTAGAGATAAGATCTCTCCCGAGCGACCGGAACAACCTCGGTTAGGAACAGGAGGAGAACCTCGTCCTAACGCGAGCATCAACCTCGGCTAGAGATAAGATCTCTCCCGAGCGACCGTTGACAACCTCGGCTAGAGATAAGATCTCTCCCGAGCGACCGTGAACAACCTCGGTTAGGAACAGGAGGAGAACCTCGTCCTAACACGAGCATCAACCTCGGCTAGAGATAAGATCTCTCCCGAGCGACCGTTGACAACCTCGGCTAGAGATAAGATCTCTCCCGAGCGACCGTGAACAACCTCGGTTAGGAACAGGAGGAGAACCTCGTCCTAACACGAGCATCAACCTCGGCTAGAGATAAGATCTCTCCCGAGCGACCGTGAACAACCTCGGTTAGGAACAGGAGGAGAACCTCGTCCTAACGCGAGCAACAACCTCGGCTAGAGATAAGATCTCTCCCGAGCGACCGTGAACAGCCTCGGTTAGGAACAGGAGGAGAACCTCGTCCTAACGCGAGCATCAACCTCGGCTAGAGATAAGATCTCTCCCGAGCGACCGTTGACAACCTCGGCTAGAGATAAGATCTCTCCCGAGCGACCGTGAACAACCTCGGTTAGGAACAGGAGGAGAACCTCGTCCTAACGAGCACAACCTCGGCAGAGATAAGATCTCTCCCGACAACTCGGTTGGCTAGAGATAAGATCTCTCCCGAGCGATCGGAACAACCTCGGTTAGGAACAGGAGGAGAACCTCTCCTAACGAGCCAACCTCGGCTAGAGATAAGATCTCTCCCGAGCGACCGTTGACAACCTCGGCTAGAGATAAGATCTCTCCCGAGCGACCGGAACAACCTCGGTTAGGAACAGGAGGAGAACCTCGTCCTAACACGAGCCAACCTCGGCTAGAGATAAGATCTCTCCCGAGCGACCGGAACAACCTCGGTTAGGAACAGGAGGAGAACCTCGTCCTAACGCGAGCAACAACCTCGGCTAGAGATAAGATCTCTCCCCGAGCGATCGGAACAACCTCGGTTAGGAACAGGAGGAGAACCTCGTCCTAACACGAGCACCAACCTCGGCCTAGCAGGAGATAAGATCTCCCCCGAGGCAAGCTCGGCTGCAGGAGATAAGATCTCTCCCGAGCGACGCACTTGACACCTTCGGCTGCAGGAGATAAGATCTCCCCGAGGGAAGCTCGGCCGTAGGAGATAAGATCTCCCCCGAGCGCGCACTTTCAACCTCGGCTGCAAGATAGGAGGTCTCCCTCGAGTCGACTTCAACTGACGAAGATAATGTCGCCCCCGAGGAGCTCAAATCCGACCTCGACCGAAGGAGGCGAGATTTACTTCGGCTTCAACATCAGCTTCATCGACTTTAGCTGGAAACGAGTTCCATTTCAACTTCAAACATCGACTGAAGATGAGGTCTCCCCCAAGCCTCAGCCTCAACTTCAGCATCAATATTGGCTGGAGATGAGACCTCCCCCGAGCTTCAGATGCAACAAATGCGGAGCCTGGAAGAAGACTTCGGCAGTCGCCTGTTTTGGTACTCCCTTCCTTCAATTTTTGAACTCGAGAGTGGGGGGGCTACTGTTGGGGATAAATCCCGCTCCTGCCGAAGCCCGGCCCGACGCTCAGTCCAATGTAACCAGTAGCCGCTGAAGAGCTTTAGCGCCAGGCGCCAGGCCGAGCCCCTACCACGGCCGAACTACCTAGAGGCCGAACTCCCCTGCACCAAGGTCCGGGCCGAACTGCCTAGAGGCCGAACTCTCCTGCACCAAGGTCCGGGCCGAACTGCCTAGAGGCCGAACTCTCCTGCGCCAAGGTCCGGGCCGAACTACCTAGCTGCCGAACTCCCCAGCGCCAGGCTCCGGACCGAACTCCCTCCGCCCGCCGAACTTTCTAACGGCCGAGCTCCTTGGACTCCAAGCGGCAGGACTTCTTCGGGAGACGGACTCCTCCCAGACGCCCGTTCGGCCACCCGAACTCCTCTCGGGTTTTCCTTTCGGACCGACTCCATGCGGCCGAACTCCTTCGGACTTCCCACGGCCGAACCCCTTCGGACCGACTCCAAGCGGTCGAGCTTCAATGAAGTCCTCTCAGCGGCCGAACTCCTCAGCGAACGGGCTTTAGTGGAATCCCCAAGCGGTCGTCACTCAGGAGCCCGAACTCCTCAGCAATCGTCACTGGGCCGAACTCCTCAGCGGTCGCCCTCATCAAACTTCGGCCGACCGAGCTCCTACCGAACTCTCAAGTGTCCAAGCCTCAGCCGAAGTCCAATAGCCGGCCGAACCCCAAACGGCCGAGCTTCGGATTCTCAGCAGCCGAACTCTTCTGCGGACGAGCCTTAGCTGCATACCTCTAGCCAGACGCCTATGGGAGCCGAACTCCCTCCTATCTTCCTCTTCAGGAGCCCAAACTCCTCCGAAATGGGCACACGACGAAGGCCTTCGACCCTTCATTCGGCAAGCTCTGCAACCGCCGCAGGCGATAGCGACCCACTGTCAGGCGGTGATGGCTGTCACCCTCAATCCGCCGACCCAGGCGGCGATGGCTGTCACCCTCAATCCGCCGCACACGGCACCAGTGAGACTGACTCCGTCGAACCTCGAGCGGCCCGCCAGCACGCGACTGCAGTTGTCACCATCAAGCTCCACTATATAAAGGACCCTCCCGACATGCTAAGGCTAAGCTCTCTGAACTCTCGACTCTCTAAGCTCTCCTCCACATCTCTAAGCTCCGGAACTCATTCCGAGCACTCCATTACTGTTGGCCGGAAACTAACTTGACCGTCGGAGGGTCCTGCCGGAGCCACCACCCCATCGATTTCGGACGGAACTTCGTTTTGCAGGTCCCCGGCGGCGCCCAGCGGCCTCGATTGTGGCGACCTCCGGCGGCGACGGATTTCTGCACCAACACATCCCAATTCATTTGGAACATGGGAGACCTAGGCAAGAGACCTTTAATCAGCGTGGAAAACTTTATGAGGGAAGAAAATTGAATTCAAAGAGGCGTGGGGCATATGTGGTGCATGAGAAGAGAAGAGTAGTCAAACTAGTCTTTGAATTTAAACTTCAACCAATTGAACCAACCCAATCAAAATTGGTTAGGCCCAATTAGATCAAATTAAATCCAACATAATTAGGCTTAATTAGACTCAATTAAATCTCAATAAAATTAAAATTGATCAAGCCCAACCTCTGATCAAATCAGGGTTCGAACCTCCTCGGTGATTAGGTCAAACCATGACCTAATCGAGTCAAACCCAACTGAACCCAATTCAATTGGACTTGATCCAGAAATAATTACTCAATCAAATTAAGTTAATTAGTGATCAAATTACTAATAAAATCTTTCATAAATCTAGAGTCCAAATCTGATGAATGTCCGGACAACAAAGTTTCATCAAAATAAAACTCTTAATCGAAGAGTCTCAAACTAGTGGAATTCTTGATCTTGATGTCCGAAATAAATGAAACTCATGATTGTAGAGTTCCAACTCTCAATCACAGAGTCTCAGACATGTAGGACTCAAAGTTTCAGAGCTATGGGACTCTTGGTGGGAGAGTTTCAGTCCAGTAAGACTCTTGACTATAGAGTTTCAATCGAGTGAGACTCTTCATCATAGAGTTTCAGTCAAGTGAGACTCTTCATCAGCCATCAGATCAAGTTTGAAATCTCTAGTGTGTGACTCCGTAGGTCCAAACCTAAGCCAATAGCATAGAAATCAATTTTTGTATTAATCGAAGTAACCATCTAATAATGGTACTCAACGTCCGGATAGGTCGAATAGCCATAATCGCAATATTCAGAACCTACGTGAATATAGTTATCGTATAATTCATCCCTATGATCTTTGTATAATAGATGATTCAAGGTTTAATTGTCAATCTTAGAAAATACATCCATGTTGTGTCTCAAAGTAATTAGTCCCGTGACTTCTCACTAAGACTATCCTGAACAAGACTTTGCTAAATTGAAATACAATTGAACATAGTTTCTGAAATCAGGAATGGTCAATCCTATCTTGATACACGCACTGATTTTTTAAGTACTTGGCAGTGTCCAAAAATCTTTCGTCACTAAATTAAAAATTTAGGTAGTCCGACACCAAAGCACAGTAAATTGCTTTAAAGTCACCATGGTGATTTCAGATCGGAGGGACAGTTAT